>APFE031359490.1:42704-74399 GCA_000404065.3 Pinus taeda | reverse complement strand
ATAGTTGTAAATATCGTAATGAGTTGTGTTATAAAACTCCAATAAGTGGTGTGTTTGTTTTGCTTTCAATGGGATGATATTGTAAATATTACATCAAGCTCTGTTATAAATCTCCATAAGAAATATGTTTTGTTTTC
The DNA here is from genome assembly GCA_000404065.3 of Pinus taeda. Lineage (NCBI taxonomy): Eukaryota > Viridiplantae > Streptophyta > Pinopsida > Pinales > Pinaceae > Pinus > Pinus taeda. The sequence continues at coordinate 74,262 of APFE031359490.1, read as the reverse complement.
TACGGTTTACTAGTCATAGGTGTCATAGAACACCAAGGGAAGTGTTCCCTTGTAATAGCCCCAGGTAAGATTTCATGTAATAGAGGATAATAAAGGAAAAATAAGACCAAGGTCATGAAACACATATTCCAAGTTGAATGTTGGGCAAGCACTATAATGGGTATCACTTTTGGTTTAATTATGGCTATGGAAATTGGAAAAGACATTGGCAAAGGAAAAGAGGCAATAATTAGCATTTATTTATGAAAATAAAGGGAAATAGGAGAAGAGGAAGGTGAAGGGACACAAATTTGCATGTGAGGGAAGTTAGAGAAAAATAAAGGAAAGGGGACATTAATAATAAAAGGGCATCAAAGAACTAGTTCACAACTTTAGTTAATTTTGGATCAGATCAGTTTTGGGAGAGAAAGAGCTCCAAGAAGAGATATCAAGAAAAGACAAGCAAAGGAAAGCAAGGAGAAGGGTGGATCAATAGCTTCAATGTGAGGATTTTGTAGGTAACAGGTTTCATGTGTGATTTTCAAGTTGAGGTGTGAATGCATGATTCATGTATTTGTTTATTTTGTTCATTTGTTGTCACTGTCATTACTTTTCCTTATTTGACAATGGTTTCAACCTTGCCTTGTCATTTCCTGGATAGCCATGGTGTGATGGGATTCATTCTCGATTGAGCTTTAGATGTCAGAAGGTTTTGGAACCAGATGAGGTTGTCTCAGGAAAATTCCCAATGGTTGGGGGTGGAGATGGTTTTCTCTTGGAAGCCCTCGACCGGTGGGTGGAGAAAGGAAAATTCATCAAGGTATGGTGAATAAATTCTAGGGCATCCAAGCTTGGTTTGGTTTTGTGATCTCAGGACTGGTTTAGGTGAGATCACGGTAGCTTGAGGGTGGAGGTGGTTTAACCTTTGGAGTACCTAGTTGATTATGTCTTGGTTTATCCCATGAAATCCCACATTCATGCTTGGAATATGGCACGAGGGTGATTGGCTGAAAGAAAGATTTGATTCAGCCTAATCTGTGGTCAGGTGGTATGTGGAAGTCCTTGAATTGGTTGGATTTTGCATAAGTTAATAAGAGTTATTTTCTTAATATAATCTATGCGCACTTGTACTCTTTATTATGTTGATTTGATGGTTATCTTATCATGGTTAATATTATGGTTATATGTTGGTTATAAGCATGGTTCTATGATGTGCTCTAGTTATGCCTCTTGTTCATGATCCAATAAGTATTTGAATGGTTGATGAATGCCTGGGATAACAAGTGTTGTTGCGACTACTTGATAGGGAATTAGACCTTCTCAGTGATTTTCAGATGAAGTTTAGAGATTTAAGATCAGATATGCATTCATGACCTGTAACTCACATGTTTACCATATGTTTAACGAAATGTCTAATGTGCTCTAGGTAGTCCAGGTCAAGTTTTGGTTTCAATTTTGAATGCTTAAGCATTGCAATCATGTTAAATATGATTTTGGAAAGTTACAAGAAGTTCTGGGCAATGGTCTAGAGGCTAGCCTAGAAATGTTGCTTAGATCTTGGTATTGATGGCACAGAAAAAGGGGAATTTAGGTCATAATTGCATTGAGAAAAAATTATGCATGCGGTCGGAGGCCTATAATCGTACCATTTCCTTGTTGTGTGTGTAGTTAGGGTGTTATGTCAATGAAAAAGGGTTGTAGCACAGGGATTGACCACCTGGGGTGGTTTGCAACCTTTTGATTGGTCTGTCGTCTCTGAGGGATGTCAATAAAGTTGTGAGTTTGTTAGCCCCACTTCCTTAGTTGGAACATTGGATGTCATGTCATGTCATGGTATCACTCAGCTTCACATTTACCAGGAGGACTTGTAAAAGTGGGTAAATGTGGCAAGGGGCGTTACACAATCAAGCCTGGACTCATAATCAGTTGTAAGGAATATACTTCACATTAATCTCTTATATAGAAAAACAAAGCACAAACCGATACATCAATATGGTTATAATGAATGAAATCTTAGACATTGTCTACATATAAATCATGATCACAAAAGTCAAATATGAAGTCCAAAATTCAAATGAAACCCATATCTCTTCGATTCACACAATGGTTATGGGGTATAACTACACAAAATCTCAATTCACACATCAAAATGTTATGAAATTGATCGATTAAAAAACACAAAGCATCTTAAAGAAATGAAACAAAGTATACATGGAAACTAGAAAAATGCACACAATCTACCTACTATAAAAAATTGATAAATGAGGTAATGCGCTAGGTTGGTGGGCCCTTGCCAATTCAGCAATGTTTCCTATAAAAATACTGAAATTAGATAAAAAAAAATTATGTGGCACACGAATCAAATATCAACAACAATCTTTCATTATGAGAATGCACATAATAAATAGGAGATCATACAAGAGTGGCCCTAGTGACCATGATACTAGTTACAGAATGAAATCCTATCCCTATTCCCACTGTCTCCTAAGAAAACCCAGAGCTGAAGCTTTGCTTTTATACAAAACAAATCACAATGCACATTGGCATTCTCCATTGCTTAAGGTCCTATTATGAGTAAGATCCAAGGGGCCCAACGATCTCAACTCTAATCTAGAATGGTGATGCAACAAAGTGTCAATCTAGGGTTGGGTTGTCACATTATGCATGAGGATATCTGAATAATAGCACTCTAATCTCGACAAACATCACTCTAGGTTTGATGGTTGAATGGTAAGCCAAATATGCGCTCCAAGTGAACTGGCATACTGATCCAATAGCAAAGAAAGGAGCTTGAAGTTAGGTCCAAGAGAACCACATATGCAGCAAAGTGTACAATGAATGGTTACATGTCCACCATGGAGCCTAGTTGTCAGATTCCTACAAGAGGTGCAGGACCTGCTTCAAACCCTCATTAGCAGCCTCATAATAATTAAGTCCTTTTAATGAATCCAAATACCATATATAATTGACATTAAGCTAAATATTTATCTTAGGATCCCTTAGTATCATGGTTCCCTATAATATGCATGAAAGAGGGTAACAAAGGGGTAAAAATGGGGGTTTAAAGGGTCAAAAATGGGTGGATGATAGCAAATATGTCGTTAATTCTAAGCCACGACTTGTGCTTCCTCCTCTACCTCCTCTAATCCTATTGGACAACTGGTGGTGTGTCAGTGAAGAATATTCTAGTTTCTCTCTCTGCCACAATCTAAGCATAAGAGGGTGGGCCTTTCCCCATGCAACATCACCCACGTCCCCTACCACCCCCATGGTTTGCAGCTATGTTACCTTGTCCATGCCTACCCCTTGCCATGCTACTAGAAAAACTGTGAACCCTATCAAATGAAGACACATAAGGGTTGAAAGTGTTTATCCATATAACTACAAATATAACTAAATGCATTAGTCCGACCTTGTATGCCTCTATATCAAAATTTTTCCAAAATAGGGAGAGGTTAAAGGCGGCCTAATAATGGACTAATTTTCTTGCCCCAAAATGCCTTCTCAATTCATACACATGATAGGTTTGAATTTCATTCAGAGAGACCTCCCATTTTTCTTCGAAGAGCACAACACCAACACAAGTGAAAAAACACCCAAAAAATGGTTGACCCAACCTGCAATGGTGGATTCTAGCCAAGTCACCAGTCAGTTATCCCAAGGGCTACACATGGAAATAGACCATTAGCCCCACTTGAGGTTAACTAGGGACACAAAGAAAACCACTACAACACCTAGGTGTGACCACAATTCTATAACATTGAAACTTAGAAAATCCAACTAAGAAAACCAAAAAACTTAACAATTTTACCATCACACACAATCGTCGAACTTGTTGGCTTTCCTTCTTGCCATCAAATTTCATGAAATAAATCCAAATTTAACAAGACAATAGGAACACAATGTATATCCATGCATAAAACCATCGCCAACCATGGACTAAAATGATGGTTGAGGTGGTAGTGTATGACCTCTATACCAGCTTCAACCCTTTGCATAATGGTGAGATTATGCTATAGTATGACCATCCTGGTCACCACAATATTGATCCATACGGCTCCCAAACCTTCAACATTGCCACATGAGCCCTCATCACTCGAGGAGCTCCAAAAACCTACCATTGATTAACTTCTTCTTTTCCATCCATCGGGTGGACCAACCATCTGTCATATTGATGGTCATGGGTGTTACATGTGCATTTAATCACCCAAAGTGGGGGTTCCTAGCCTCTAATTATCATTCCAAGTCAATATATGCTATTTTTTAGGGCAACATTAGACTTCTAAAGCAAATTATCCCCCTTGACAAGCAAGTTGAGCCTCGTTATGTGCATGTCAACTTCTTTTGGAGGGTTTTCAAGCACTGTAAAGATAAATGTATATAATGAATTAGTCTCCAAGCTTTTTTTGGATGACAAGTCAATATTTCTTGAAGTTATTAGCATTTTATAAATAGCAAAAGGGGGAGAGATGTCGAGAGCCTCTTCCATAAATTAAAATCTCATTCTCATCCAAAATCATTGTAAATTATTGATATCATTATGCCATAATGTAATATCTTCATGAAGCTTTGGTGTAAATATTGAAGTCTCTTTTTCATGGTTATTCTACATAATTCTCAAGACAAGATCATTCTTATTCAAGGCTACTACAAGCCTATCAAGATTGATCCATTGAGGGAAATTGTATCACTTAGAGTTGGATGTATAGGGTAGTTTCTCTCACTTCTCTCACGTTGGTGTGATGTAATCGTTAGATATCAAGGGTAGTTTATGTCACTTCTCTCATGTTGGTGTGATGTAATCATTAGATATCAAGGGTAGTTTATGTCACTTCTCTCACATTGGTGTGATGTAAGCATTAAATCTCCTTGTTGGGCTATACCCTAGAGGTTTCTTAACAAGTGTTTTGATTTTATTTCATTCCATCGCTGATCTTATGGTTGAAGGTTTTCCCCTTGGAGGGATCTCTTCTACTAAGACTTGTTTTAATAACTTATCTTGATTAGACAAGAAGGTAATTTAACTTATAGGGTTCGAACTTCTTTCCTAAATCCACTAAACATTAAATAACCAACTTAGGTGGGCATTCATCTTAGATTCCATTAAGCCCCAGTGGAGATAAGACATTAGCCTTAAATCCAACAACCAACCATAAAATTTACCATTTTCAAGTTTTTGTCATTTTATTTATTTATATTATTGCAAAATCCTTAAAAATATGAAATACATCAGCAAAATCTAAAACATAAAATACCAGAAATAATCTCATTTTCAAGGTAGGTGATTTTATTATTCATTTGATTTTTTTATCAAACAAATTAGATATTTGAAATTAACCTAGAACCACATTTTGTGTTGGATAAAATTTCTGGAATAAACTCTGTAGAGAAAGTGTCATTAATTAAGATTAATTAGCCATGGAAGAAAAAAAATTAATCAATTAAAAATAGTTTTGATTGTTTATTCATAAATAATTTAATTTAAATAAAATTTAAAGGTTGAAGAATTTTTTTTTGGTTAATATTTTAGTTTTGGAGGATATTTGTTAAATAATTATGTGGGTATTATTTGGATGGAAATATCTATTCGAGCCAGATCTGGGTAGTTTAATAATTATTCTTTAAGTTTGTATGTTTATTTATTTCACATTGTTTAAATATGTTATGTTTTGGAGTTTTTGGTCAAATTTAGTATTATTTTTTGTTGTTTAAAATGAGTTTTTGACTGTACATATGGATTCAACACTCTAAAAAACTCCTTGGGCACTCAAATTGTGAAGAATTTACAATTAAAATTTGTGATTCTAGGAAATCCCTACCAAATTCTATGCAAATTAGACCAAAAAATATACAGAAAAACTCTCCAAAACATAGAAACTACAACCTTAGCAAATACATATTGAAAGTGAAAGACACCATTATTTTTACTTTGTTATTCTAAGTTTTATTTTTCTAATCTCAATGGAACATTGTGTTTTGAATTCACAATTCGATGTTTTACTTCATGGGTTCCAACCATAAAAGCAACCATACTTTAATGAAACCAAATTTTTTCCATTAAAAACATATTAATAATGTTGAAGAACATAATTTATTGGGTTGAGAGGTGCTCTCCAATCTAGTGTGGAAGAGATGTTGTAAAGTTATGTTATGTGATATGATGTTATGTTATGTAAACATCTTGACTTAGTCAAATTACATAACAATACAAATAAAATTAAAATACAATTAAAAAATAAATAAAATTAAACCATTATAAATTATAATAATTAAAAACATTTCGACTGGGTCAAATTACATTAAAAATAAAGTTAAATAAAATTATTAATTATAATTATCAATTATTAATAATTAAACTAGCCTAGATCCATCTTAACTCTAAATCTACCAAGGGTGAGAAGGATCAAATCTCTTGAGGTGCAAACCTCTTTTACAATGAAAAGAGACTCTAGATCTACCAAGCATGAGAGGGATCAAATCATAGATATTGAGTTAAGATGGATCTAGGCTACTTATTAATTTTTTTTAAATGCATATACAATTGGAACATATATTGTTATTTTTAAAATTGGATACAGTGTAATTATAAATATGTAAATAATACCAAATATATCAAATTAAGATTACTTGTGTAGTTGATCCAGATTTAAACAGGAACACAAAAAATTACAGAGATAACCGTAAGCACAGAGATGCAATGGAAATAATACTTCATCTCATTAATGTAAGATATTGAAATATGCTTACAAACAGAAATGGAAATAAACAAGCTAGGGCAATGGTAGCTTATCTCTAAGAAGAGATGTGGTGGCTACATGCCTCTGAACTGTGTTACAATGGGGCTTGAAGGTCTATTTATTGTTGAACTACAATGGAAATCCCTTAACATCCCAAAACCTAGCCATAGAAGATGAAATGCCAAATTGTGGGCCCCGTTTTGGGTAAGTTGGTGCATCAACTTCCCGGGGTTGTAACTTTGGCACCCGATCTTCGTTTGATGCGTAAAATAGCTCATTAGAAAGATCTATCTGAGCACTACAACTTTGGGAAGAGAAACATTAGTCCATGGACCTATGTTGCTCCCAGATTTCCCAAAAAACATCGTTTAGGGCCTCAAAATGGCTCCGGAAGTTCAGGACCCGAAAAACAGCTAAAAATAGTAAATTGTGCTACAATTATAGAAACTGAAAAACTGAAAGAGACAGTTGTGGGGGTCCAAGTGGGATAGGTGGGTGGCCACCAACATCAACTTGGACCATTCCTCCCTCCTTAGGAAGCAATGGTCCCCATTGCGTTGAGTTCCTCCATCTGCTAAACTTGGTCCCTGGTGAGTTGTTCTGCAATCTCAGATGTGTCTAGTAATGGTGGGAAACATGGTCGAGGGCAGTACACATTGAACACTTGGTGCAGGCAAAGGAATTGAGGAATGTTGTGCTCTAAAGCATTATTTCCCACAACCTTGTTAATGGTGTAAGGACCATGTCGGCGTGGTCAGAGCTTCTGATGGGCTCTTGTAAGGCGTTCCTTCTGCAGATGCAACCAGACTTTGTTGCTCACATAAAGCTTGTGTGGTACCCCTGTGGGTGAGGAGAAGTTGTTCTTGTGTTCTGTCATGACCGTATCCCTTTGATTCTGCTACTGCGTGGAGGAACCCTTTGTGGGGGTCATGGATGTGGTGACGATCTTCCCCTTACTTTGGGAGCGAACTAGGCAGAAAATAGATTTCCTAGTCTGGGATATGAGTTTGCTACCTTTCTTGGTAGTGATCAAAGAGGTGGTAGTAGGTGGGGCTACCTCCGGTATCCTCTATAATGAATTACATAAAGAAATAATGACAACTCGAGGCCTTGACTCATACATAGCATGTCGCCTCCACAAGTATGGTTGGCCTAATAATACATCACAAACATCCAGAGGTGTAACATCACACAATACCTCATTTGTGAAGGGCTTGATGCTGTAGGGAAGGAAACACTGCTGGCGAACTTGAAGATCTCGTCCTTGTTGAAGCCACCTGATACTGTGCAGTTATAGGTGTGGTGTAGTCGGTAGGCCCAACCACTTCACGACCTCTGCTAAAATGAGGTTCTTTTGGCTGCCACTGTCGACAATGAATTGCAGCGGCAAACCCTTCACCCACATCTGTGAGTGGAAAAGATGCTCCCCCTCCTATGGATCTTTGGGCTCATTCTTCTGGATCTTGGCGGTGGCAACAATGACATTGGGCTCCACATCAATGATCTTCTTCCCTTTGTCATTCCCCTTGTTGGGTTTTGACTCAGGGTCGAAACATGCATATGATTTTGAAGCTTTCAACTCTGCCACCAGCAACTACTTGGTCTGACACTCACTTGTGTTGTGAGTGGGGCTCTTATGGAACTCACACCACTTTCCTGTGTCCTTCTTTGACTTCGTGGTGTTGCTATTTTCTTGCGGCTTCGACGGCTTGTCTTGGGTCACCCTGCCTTGGCTTTGTCCTTTGTTCTTCGGATTTGCAAATCCAAAGTTTCGCTTCTTTTGTTTGAACTTTTGCTCGATTTTGACAGCGTATCGGTATGCCACGACGAGTGAGGAGATGTTCAGGAACTCCATCTCTTCCTAGATGTACCTATGTAGGCAGCTGTAGTATTTGAGTACCAAATGTAGCTCAGAACCCTTGATACCCAACTGTGTGTGAAGGGTATGAAAAAAGTTTGTGAACTCTGACACATCTTGGTCCCTTCCCTGTCGTAGCATGGTCCACTTTATGTATTTGTCATCGTAGCTTTTGTCAAGGTAGTACTACTCCTTAATGGCATCCCGGAATGAATTCCAAGTGGGTGCAGCTAAAAAGAGTGAGTTCGTACTTTCATCCTTCTACATGCAGTAGGTTTCTCACCAGTCCTTGACATGGGGGGTTGCTTTGAGAAGAGTGAAAATAATCTTTTCCCGACTGGAAAAATCATGAACAGAAAAGTACCCTTCCAGCAGATTTAACCATTTATCTATGAAATCTACGACTATTTAACCCTCGAAGATGGGGATTTCAAAATTAACTTGTACCTTAAATGGTGTGGCGTTTCCAAAGTAGCTGTTGGAAGCCGATGTGTCACCTCTGGGTAGCCGTTGAAGGATCTACGAAAAATTGTCCATCATCGCGTTCCTTTGTCACTCGAGGGCTTCTTCGAGCAAGATTTTGATAGGATCTCCTACCCCCTCATCTTTCTTTTCATCCACCATGGGAGGCCGTTGGGATTTGTGAGACTGGTCTTGCAAAGGTTCGACCAGTTCAAGCCCTAACTCCTTATATCCCAACCTTGTTGGGGACATGCAAAGAAAAATAGAGAAAAAGCAGATTGCTATAATACCACTGATCCAAATTTAAACAGGAACGCAACAAATTACAGAGAGAACCATAAACACAGAGATGCAGTGGAAATAATACTTCATTTCATTAATGTAAAATACTGAAATATGCTTACAAACAGAAATGGAAATAAACCAACTAGGGCGATGGTAGCTTATCTCTGAGAAGAGATGTGGTGGCTACATGCCTCTGAACTATGTTACAATGAGGATTGAAGGCCTATTTATTGCTGAGAAACAATGGAAAACCCTTAACATCCCAAAACCTAACCCTACAAGATGAAACACCAAATTGTGGGCCTCATTTTGGGTAAGTTGGTACATCAACTTCCCGGGGTCGTAACTTTGGCACCCGATCTTCATTTTACATGTACAATAGCTCATTAGAAAGATCTATCTGAGCACTTCAAATTTGGGAAGAGAAACATCAGTCCATGGACCCATGTTGCTCCCAGATTTCCCAAAAAACGTCGTTTAGGGCCTCAAAACAACTCCAGAATTTCAAGACCCGAAAAACTGCTAAAAATAGTAAATTGTGCTACAATTATGGAAGCTGAAAAACTGAAAGATATAGTTGTGGGGGTCCAAGTGGGATAGGTGGGTGGCCACCAACATCCACCTCAATCAGGAGTCTAACTCATATATGAAATAGTCTTTTCCGTTAGAATCCTACAATATAATTTCAAACAAAATTGTGAATTTTGTTATTTAAAATATATTTTTGAATGCACAAATAAATATGATTAAAATTTAATTTTTAAAAAATATCTACCAAATTTTAATTTAAAATAACAAAAAAATTACTTTGAAAAAATTAATTTCATTTATAAATTACACTACACCCTTTTTTTATCATAATAAAATTAAATTACATAGAGACTATTTAAAGTCCATTTTCACAACCAGTCTTAGCGTACCAATAAAGACTGGGACTTTCATTTTGAAAAACACGGTTAGGGGTTCGGTTTGAAGTTTAAGGCATCTTTCAATTGTGAAAATGAATCGAATTAAATGCTATTAATCTATTAAATATTATTAATTTTGTCAATTAATTTTGTCAATGGTAAGGGGAGGTGAGCCCTAAATTCAAAACTATCAAGTGCACATGTCTCAATAAAAACTTACATGTAAGTTATCAACTTAGCTACTTTTATCAACCCACCTAACTCCAAAAAACTAATTCTAGATATCATCCTAACTTTTTTTTCACATTTGATTGAACTAAATTTATGTTCATAATGGAATATGTTCCGCACTACCTATGTTTTAAGTATCCATGCTTTGAAGGCAAAAAGTTTATATTTTTCCACTTCCATTTGATCTTCATTTCACTTTTGCTCGTTTTATATATATTATATTATAATGTTTATTTTTGCAAATGAAGTTGACATTTGAAGGTATTTTTTAATTATGAATTATAGTACATGGTTTAAAACGTCCATCTCAAAAAGAATGATGTGATTAATTTGAAAGAGATAATTATAAATATTATGGATCACAAAAGCCTACATTCAAAAATATTAACTCTCCATGAGAGGGAATTAAAGTTGGACTTTTCGAATGCATTTTTTGATGATGAATTGTTAAAATTACCAACCAGGGCCAAATTCCACTTTGGACAACTCATTTGATGGAGATGATTATTGCATTGAATTCCTCTTTTCAAGAGGACCAAAATCAACCTAAAGATTATCAAATTAGGATAAGTAGAAATGTGTTTTTGAATTTGTCCTCACATGTGCAAATTGTCAAGGTTGGCCACATTATCATGTAGGCTCATGAAGCCCAAGAGACATGTCACTTCACCCTCAACAATTTGTATAAATAAGAGAGACCTCCAACCTCACTCACTCACACAATCATCTCTCTCCTTCTTTGATTGGTTTGTACAACTTCTTGGGCATATCTTTTCCTCACATGTGTGGCAACAGAAGGACAAATTGCAGGACAACTTACAAGGCTGAAATTTCAGAGGCTATTGCAAGTTTGACCAGCGTTGACTAGGGGTGGTTTGACCTCCTTTGAGTATGGTTTTTGTGCCAGAATTTCGCTTTTGGCAAGCCACATCTATTGGCACAGTAGCCGAGGCATTTTTTTGACTTTGACCACAAACCAATCATAGTGTTGACCGCAAACCTTACCATATATTTGACCACAGAGTTTGACCATTGTTTCCATGACTTTTTTGGGTTGTCTTTGACCACATTTGAAGGTCGACTTTGACTGGGTATGACCGAGCTGCATTGAGGACAATTTGTTGCTACTTTAACCTATTGTTGACTTTTTGGTTATGACAGATTTTGACTGTTGTTGACTACATATTTGACAATGTTATTTTAACTTCAATTTGGCAAGAAAATTTTGAATTTTTTACTCTCTCTTTGTTGAACATTTTTATCTAATAATAAGAAGAATTGATCAAAGGGTTTTCTCCATCTTGGGGGTTTTCCATGGCATTCGCCAAATCTGGTGTCCTCTTGTCTTGGCTTGTCTTTTGCATTTGTGTTTGAAGTTCTTTCATCAACAATTTTTATGTGATAATGATTAATGTGATTTCTAATGGATTAATGAAGTAACTGATCTAAGTAAAGAACATGTTAACTCAAAAATTAACATGGTATCAGAGCTAGGTGAGGTCAAGCCCAAGTAAGAGGAGGACTGCAATCACAAGAGATGATGTCAAGTTTCCCTGTAGTCAAGATAAAGTAGTGGAATGCTAATGCATTTGAAGTATCTTGTGACAAGCCCTAGAAAACATGAGAGATCTCGAAAAATAATGCAAGTCTAGGTATATGCAAGAGTTGGGCTAAATAGCTCATGAAGGCCATTAATCAAATATGAAGATGCTAAAGTCCTCCTTTAATAGCTAAGCTACCTATCATGATAAGAAGTCTATGAAGAGTTCTTTTAAGAATGCATTGATCTGATGCACTCTTCTACAAATTAATTTCTAAGGTATTGCATCCTTGTGTAGCAGCGAATCTACTGTGGAAGACTAGCACTTATTTTCTCTTGTTTTCTGTTTAGGTCACTCGCTAAAGGAGCATATTGTCTGAGGCCACTTGTCCTCAGGCAGGGTCATATGTTGCACAATTTTGTCATTTTTGTTGGGCTTAGGGTGTGTTGATTATGGGATCTTAACCTTTGATTAACCACCAGTGGAGGATTCTCGGCCCTATGGTAGGGCAGTAATCTAGGTAGAGAATTCATAGTGTTTTATGGTTTGTGGCATGCATCAAGGTTGGAAACACTTGAGAATTCCTTATCTATGCTGAGGAATTTAATATGGATCAATTCATGGCATCTTTGTACATTACTTTAAAGGCTTGATTCTAAGTATAACCAAGGTATTTTTTCCCTCTGTTTGAAGAAATTTTGGAAGACTTATTTGCTTAAGTAGAATTGAAGGGTATTTTGCTTATGCTACTCGTGATAGTGCATCCTTGTTATCATTTTGTTATTCTCATTGTTATGAAGAAAGTTAAATGCCCTAATCTGAAGAAAAATTCGACAGTTGTGTGGAATTTTTCACTGTACTATGAGGCCCTAAAAGGTGACTTCATCTACAACTAGAAGGGTGGCATCCTATCAGTCATCTTGAGGAGGATTGGTCCTGGAATTAGAGGCACAACATTATAAAAGACAATTATAAGGCCCTCCATAATTTAAGGAAGTCGAGATCTTGTATGCATATGTTTGCAAGGTATGAATTGTAGCCTTAAAAGAACAATCAATGAGCATCCTATGTCATTCATATCAATAAAATCAAGGAACCCTATTATGAGTATAAAAGAAGAGGTCGAGTCCTTATCACTGTTACAAGCGCATATAATATACATACAGTGAGCATCCTTTGTCATTCATATCAATAAAATCAAGGAACCTTATTATGTGTATAGAAGAAGAGGCCGAGTCCTTGATTTTATTGATATGAATGAGATATGATGCTTGCTACACTATATATATATAAATATTATATTATATATATATATGTTTGTAACAGTGATAAGGACTCTACCTCTTCTTCTATACTCATAATAGGGTTCCTTGATTTTATTGATATGAATGAAATAGGATGCCCACTAATCGTTTTTATATATATATATATTTATAAGCCAGTTCCATTGAAGCTGACTTGCAAATCAATAAGGAATATATATTCATGTCTTTGAAGCCTTCATAAAAGGTGTCCTGAAATATAGGATGTAGTTATAAGGGATGGTCTCTTTAGACATCAATTAGAAAATTATTTTTGAAGAATAGTAAATGACCTCCATAATGTCATATTATTGACTAATTTTCTCATTATCTAGTAGTTAGTGTGATTTTTAGATGGTTTAGCGACAACCCTTCATGTGATCCTATTTTTGTCTAGTAGCTGAAGCAAAGGAAGTTCATGTAAGAAAAGTATGCAACTCCTTTATGTGGCACCTTTGGATAAGGATGATAGTACCCTTGAAGTTTTGGCAAATGGAAGAAGTGCAAGGCACTTTAGAGCAGACCCTTGTAGCATCCTATATGAAAGTAAAATTAGAGGTATGGTATCTCTCAAGGTACGTGTAATGTATTTATTTTTTATTTTAAGGGTCTTTTGATTTGAATAAGAAACCTAGATGGCTCACGGAAAAACCTAGCTCATATATGAGACCTTAACCTTATTATGTTCCCTCATAAGAAACCATTTCTTTTTATTTTTAGGGTTTGTGGATTCTAGGGTATGATCGATGAGGATGAGAATTCCATCGTCCATTAGTGTATGAAAACCCTAGATCATATCTCATGCTTTTATGATCACATATTATGCTTGGTGGTGCTTGCCTATGACTATTGTAGGTGCCTCATGAAGAAAGCATTAGAAGAAGGATATGCATGGCAGATTCTATGTCTTGGCAAGCATGATGAGCAGAGAGAGTTATGAGGACCTCGATTTTGGCATCCTGATTGGGTCATTAGGATCTTTGTTGCATTGTGCCACAATCTTATGAAGGATGGTTTTATGAATATGAATGCTTGGATGAGAAGGACCCATCCTCATCATGGATTGGGTGATTTAACGCATTGGTTGCAGTCATCTAGCAATGAAGTTTAATGTAGTTATTTTGGGACAATCTCATGGGAGGATTTCTTCACTCTAGTTGACAAAGGACCATGATGATTCTTCAGACTTTACCCTCTGATATGAAGCAAGCTTCCTCAAAGTTTGTTGTTGCATTTTCCTCGTGGAAAGTCTCATCCCTCGTATTAGAAGCTCATGATTGAAAGCTAGATGATCACATGAAGCAAGAATTCAGAGGGAGCTATAGAATCCCTGACAGTATGACCCGATGACTCTTCTTGCCCAATGTTTATTGATGAAGGCAAGTCATGGCAACTGATTATGATTATGATGACTCTGATGATGCCTTGATATATCCATCTTACTTGAGAGGCTGCATGATTATGATTGATGACTTTGGCACATGGACCTAAGGGTCTATAGCAAGCAAAAGGAAAAGTTACAGGTAGATCAATGATTGTGTTTTGGCAAGGTCACTTTCTCTATATTTAGAGGGAGTTATGGACAAACCAGGTTGATTGGATTGTAAAGATACAGCTATTGATGATGTCTGATTGATTATCGTCTCATTTGTCAATGTAAGAGGGAGTTGACTTTTAAAGTCAATATGGAAGACCTAGCCCTAATGCACTATTTCCTGCACTTAAAGGTATGATGAGATGGAGAAGTTGTTGGTCTTCATATGTATATCTTGTGGGATCCCTGGTGTTCTTGATAAACACTCTATCAGTCATATGCCTCACTCTGAAGTCTCTAAGTCGATCTATGGATAAGCCTCATATATTAGGTAACTGCTTATTGAGATATCTTTGTGATTCTATTATCTATAATGTGAGGTACACTGCTAGAATCTACGATTCCATGAATATTCTGATGTTGGCTTGGTTGGCAATGTTATGGATGGAAAGAGCACATCTAGTGCTATATCTCTTGATTAAGATACTCTAGAAGCACTCTTGAGGTTGAATGTATATAGTAGCAAGTATGGCTTATTATGAAGCCAATTGGTTGAGGAAGCTCTTCAGTGAGCCATTTGAGCATGTGCTGGTAAACACTATTGTATATTGCCATATTCTTGAGTGGGATTCATTTTTCAGAGAATCCATGTTCCACGACAGCTATAAGTATTGGGTACTTGATATGGTACGCTGGAGAGTTACCAAGATCCATCATTGTTGGTTGGATGAGCAGATTATTGTCATCCTTACGTAGCCTCTTGGTAGGTCAAGATTATCTTTCTTTAAAGAGAGGTTGGGAGTCATGGATAGACCCTACTATGAGGGTCTCGATTGAACATTAATCTCTGGGGGCTCCTGGGGGCCTAGAGTACTTCTTGGAGCTATGTACGACCATAGGGTGAGTGGTTCACCTTCCCCTATAGGTACAATGTGTACAGGGTGAGTGGTTCACCTTCCCCTCTGATACTCCATGATGATATATGAGAGTATAGAGTGGGTGGTTCGCCTTCCCCTATAGCTGATGACATATGCATAGGATGAGTGGTTCACCTTCTCCTATGGCATATGATTAGGATGAGTGGTTCACCTTCTCATACGAATACCCCCAAAGAGAGATGCATATAAGCATCTGTCAATTGTCACATGTGGACATGTCAGTGGGTCATGGTTCACCCTTTCCCCACATGTAGGTTGTTCATTCCCTACAATCAATGGTTTACATGTCGGTGGAATTGAATGTGGTTCTTCCTTTCCCCAGTAGTAGGATCCTTCCTACAATTGTTGGTTGGCATGCATGTAGGACATGGTTCATCCTTTCCCTACTCTCATTGGTTTACATGCACGTAGGATGTGATTTATCCTTTCCCTACGATGGTTGAGACATTTGACTGAAGGATGTGGTTTGTCCTTTTCCTACATGTGGTTGTGATCAGGATGTGATTTATTCTTTCCTTGTTGTTTCCCCAGCATTATCCTACCCATGTAGCTCGGGACACATGGGAAGTACCTCTCATCCAACCAATGAGTTAGGAAAAGTGGATAGGGAGCATAACACTACAAATGGGTGCATCGTGTATTGTCATACTCCCTATGTTTAGGATTCATGGTGTTCAACAACATAATCTGGGACCAAGTCTGATTAGGGTTCTACCCCTAGACTCACTTTTGTCAGTGGAGAGTGGCAAGGTATTGTGACTCACTCTCAATCAATTATTATTCATGAGTACATCATTGTTCAACATAGTTGAGATGAGATGCAAAGATGGTTCATGATGATAGGATGGCATGATGGATTGGTAGGTGGAATTCTCCCTAGTTGAGAGGGAGTGTTGAAATTCGAAGCTAGGGCCAAATTCCACTTTTGACAGCTCATTTGATGGCGATGATTATTCCATCGAATTCCTCTTTTTGAGAGGACCAAAATCAACCCAAAAATCATCAAATTTGGATAATAAAAAATGTGTTTTTGAATTTATGCCCTCACATGTGCAAATTGTCAAGGTCGGCTACATCATCATGTAGACTCATGAAGCCCAAGAGACATGTCACTTCACCCTCAATGATTTGTATAAATAAGAGAGACCTCCAACCTCATTTGTCACTTCACTCACTCACACAATCATCTCTTTCCTTCTCTAATTGGTTCGTACAACTTATTGGGCATATCTTTTCCTCACACGTGTGGCAACAAAAGGATAAATTGCAGGATGAATTACAGGGCCGAAATTTAAGAGACTTTTGCAGGTTTGACCAATAATTACCAGAGGTGGTTTGACCCCTTTGACTATGGTTTTTGTGCCAGAATTTCGTTTTTGGCAGGCCGCATCTATTGGCACAAGAACTCAGACATTTTGTTTACTTTAACCATAGACCAATCACAGGGTTGGCCACAGAGTTGACTACAGAAATCAACCAATTTTGACCACTATTTTCATGATTGTTTTGGGTTGTCTTTGACCACCTCTGAAAGCCAAGTTTGAGTGGGTATGACCATGCTGTATTGAGGAAATTTTGTTGCTACTTTAACCTGTTGTTGACTTTCTAGTTTGGGTAGACTTTTACTATTGTTGAGTGCAAATTTGATAGGGTTGTTTTGACTTCTATTTGGCAAGTCAATTTTGACTTTTGTACTCTCTCTGTCTCTGTGGTAAACATTTTGATGTAATAATAAGAACAATTGATCAAAGGGTTTTCCTTTTTCTTGGTGTTTTTCCCTAGCATTTGCCAAATCTAGTGTCGTCTTGTCTTGGCTTGTCTTCTGCATTTATGTTTGATGTTCTTTCATCCGTCATATTCTAAAAGTTAATGTGATTGCTAATAAATTACTATTTAAAATTATAAGTAAACTCATCACTATTATTAAAATAACTAAGGTTTTGGGAACTTTTTGATAATATTTAAAATAACAATGATGAGGTTGCAAATGAATATGTGTGAAACATGTCGTAATTATACTTCTTATATAAAATCAATTTCAATATATAAATTGCAAAACTAAATAAAACTAACCTATTATGAACTTTTTAATAATATTAACAATAAAAATCATGGGATTGCAAGCGAATATGTGTGAAACAGGTCACCATTATAATTATTTTCTAAAATCAATTTGGAGTTATTGTAATTTGTTATTATGAACTTTTTAATAATATTTAACCATAAAAATCATGGGATTGCAAGCGAATATGTGTGAAACAGGTCACCATTATAATTATTTTCTCAAATCAATTTGGAGTTATTGTAATTTGTTTTTATTGAATAATATTTTTTCGCTGTGTGATAATTTAAAAAAATTAATGAAATTTAAAAGTATAAAATATATATTAAAAATATAAAAATATAAATTTCATTTTATAATTTTTTTAAAATTATGTCTAGAGGCTTTCTCTTTGGCCCAATATGGAGTATGGAAGAGATGTTAAAATGTCATATCATGTTGTGTTATGTAAACATTTTCACTGATACCAACCAAACAGAGGAGGTATGTCGGAAAATGCGGAGCTGTGGTGCAGAAGCTGAGTGGAGTGCAGGGATGTTGTGGCAGCAGATGATGGGTTCAGCCAACCAGGAACCATAAAGGTGGGCACAAGCGTTTCTGTTATCCAATGCATGCTGAGTGACGATGTCTTGCACACAGAGGAGGTGGGTGGCAAATGAGTACAGGTTTCAAAGAGTAGTATAGTTTGCATGCGCGTTGTTATCGACATTTGGCACTAGAACGTTTTGTCTGGCCTTGTATAAGTTCTTTGATTGTCAAAAGGCTCTGTTTTCTTCCAGCTGTTAGGCTACTGCCTTTCTGCATGACAGTAGTGTCTAGCAGATAGCATCGTTTGCAAGGAAGCGCTTCTTTTCAGTATCGATAGTTTTTCAGTCTCGGTCATCTATGTGACATCGTTGTGGGGAGGTAGGGGCTTTGTTGTTCCTGGTTATGGCTGAAGTTGGTTCTCTGCACTTTCTACTCAGCTTGCTTGCGGCCCCAGGTCAGTTTTCTTTTTCCCTGTTTCTCATCCAACTAGTTTTTATGAACTGTAAAATTTCAAACGAGGTAGTTTTCAAATTCTATGTGTAGTAGCAGTTGGTTTTCGGTATGGGTCCTGGTAAAATGGAGGGTCGACATGTTTGGAGTTTATAGTTATATGGATATGATGTTGTGTGTTTCTCCTCGTGTCTTATCTCCATGAGAATTCCATAGTGCCAACCCCATGTCAATGGACTGGAGACGATCACGGGCTCTTTTTCCATGTCTTCAAAATTTCTTTTTTATCTCTAGGCCATGTGCGGATTTTCGATTTAAGATTTGTCACTGGTGGTGTGTTTGCCGGTTGGTGTGCTGTTGTGTTGCATGCCCAGAGGTTTCTTCATGATCCATGCCTTGCCGTTGATAAGTCTTGCCTGATTTTCAGACTTTTTCAGGGCCGGTTTTTTTTTCCGGTGGTTGAGTCACATTTCATCAAGTTCAAAGAATACTTTTTGGTCTTTCTGGATGTCCAGATTATGGATGGCCTTGTACTTCTCACATGTGTCTTGAGTTTCAAATTTGTATGCTCTGAAGATAGGATTTATCTCTAGCCGCCGGTTTCCATTTTCCATTTGTGGCTGTCTGATTCCTAATTAAGTCTTTGTCCTCTTCTGAAGTCTGTAGATAAGGCTTAGCTCTTCATGCTTCCTTTTTAAGGTGACCCATTCCTTTGGCTGTCCGGAACTGTACTTTTAGTTTGTCATCATTTAATTTGGATTCCTTTGCTCTGGGTGTTATTCATTCTTGTTTGTCAGTCCTCTCTGGATCATTTGATTCGCGGTGATCTGTTGCGGTCCTTTTGAGGTCAGCAGTAGTTGGAATTTTAAAGATGACTGACACCTTTGATCTCGAGGCGATGATTCAAGCTGTGATTCAGGCTGAGTCGGCTCAGAATCATGCCAGGGGGGTCTCCGAGTGGTAATCCACGCTGGAGACGATGCTCATTCACTCCTCAGTCCCACATATGAGAAAGGGGACTCTACCAAAGGAAAAAATAATGTTCCAAACAGCAATTGTGGTATTAATTTGCCGCGAAAGTCGTCAAGAGAGGTCCGTGTCAAAGGAAGTAATAAGCCTATTAAAACTATTCCCCCTCCTGCTGCTATTAGCATAAACAGTTGCCATCTGGCGGAGCGCATTGAAAGTATGCAAACTTATGCTTTAGTTGGGAGGTGGCACTTCCCGGAACTAGACGATGCAAAAATGAGGCACTGGATAAAGCAGCAGTGGAAGCCCTTAATTGGGTATGTGTCGATCATATCCAGGTTATTAAAAGAATGGTATTGTTTTCACTTTCTCAATACTATTGATCTGGAAGTCATCCTAAAACATCAGTGGGTCTATAAAAGAAGTTTCTTAGCCTTGCACAGGTGGTACATGGGATATAACCCTTTAAGCAATACTCCATCTAATAATTTAATCTGGGTCAAGCTTCCCGGTTTGCCTTTAGATCTGTGGTCAAAGGAAACACTAGCGGAAATTGGAAATGCTATTGGACGATGCGTTTATGTGGATCCGTGGGTGTTAGGGGAAAGAGGCAAAAGGGTAGCTTGGATTTTGATTGATAAGCCTTTCAGAGGGGGTTTTCCGGCTTATATAGATATCTTTTGGAGGGATTCAAAAATCAGGCAAAGGCTCGATTTTTGGGGGATCCCCTTCAGATGTTCTAGATGCCATCGCACTGGACATCTTATCAAGTCCTGTCCAAGATGCTTGCCCATCAATCGGAATCAGTTTGGTCATCATAAATATGTTGCCAAGGTCGTTAGCAGTCTATCATCTGATGGGGGTTCAGGGTCTTCATCTCCGTTTATGAATGGGGCAGTTATAGAGTCTATAGAGATGGAAGCCCGTCCCTCCTCCATTCTGAAGGAGCCGCCCCCATCTATGGAACCTGGTCAGGTTCACGATTGTCCTAAATCCCATCCTTTGCCGGATCCTATTGTCCCGTCCATGGCCCTTCTGGAGTCGGTATCGACACATGTTTCTCCTGCTATCAACTTGATGGTTTCGCCTCGCCCCTCGGTCTCTAACTCCGATTTTGCTCGGCCTACGATCCCTCCTTTGCCAAAACTATTTCTCTTTCTATACCCCCTTTGGAGACTGCGTCGGATCGCGATTCCCCTGTCATCCGTCGCACTCCGGAGCCCTCTTTCCCGCATAGTCCCCCTTTGGAGCCTGCTTCGGACCACGAGATCCCTTGCCCTAGCCTGTCTCCTCATCCTCGTTCTAGCCCGGGTAATGTCAATCGTTTTCATTACACCTTGTCTCATTCACAGAATCAATTGAGAGGAAAAGAAGTTTTGATCTCGCCTACGCCTGTTAATTCACCTACCTCTTCGCCCATGAATTCGGTAGGCAGCGATCTGGATTTCCTACTGCGCAATAAATCTCTCCAGCTTTCAGAGCTAACAATCCATAAGCCTCGTGCTCGCTTGTCTCCTCATATCAGTCCATCATCTGCTAAAAACATTACGGTGAGGAGGAAATCAAAAGGGGGGAAGCGACATTTCAGAGGGAGGAGGGAGGGTCGAGGGATCCGTAATTTGTCGCTGGTTGATGTTCCAATAATTGACATGTCTGAAGATAGGCCTCTTAGAGCATGCAAGGCTGACATCTCTCCAAAATGAATTTTGTAATCTCCATGAATATTAGAGGTTTGGGGGCGGATCCAAAATTTTTGGCTTTAATTTTTTTTTTTCCTTTCTGAGAATCCTAAAATCATTTTAATTCAGGAGACAATGCACGATGCCCATGTTGCAGTTTCCTATTTCAGGAAAATGTATCCTTCATGGCATATATCTGCCATTGAAGCTAAGGGCCTCTCGGGTGGGTTGGCTATTCTCTGGGATCCTTCTTGGATCATGGCGAAAACTTATAGATGTCTGGCTGGGATTCTTATTTCTGCCACTTTGAGAGGACATAATTTTCCCATCAATATTCTCAATATGTATGTGCCATACATGGACAGAATGATCTTTTGGGAAAAAATATTGGATTCTGAACTTTTTGATGTGGAAAATATTTTGATTGCAGGTGACTTAAATCTTACTTTAAGCATGGATGAAGTATGGGGATGCAATAGGAAAAAAGATCCCATAGCAGATAGACTGAAAAATGAATTTCTTAAAAGGAATTATGTGGATGTTTGTCCTTCAAAAATGAGGCTGACTTGGGATAATGGCAGGAATAATGAAGCTTATGTCACAACGAGATTGGATAGGTTCCTAATTCATGCCAGTGTGATCGATTATATGGGTATGCCTTTTTCCTCAATAGAAAACATTTTTATCTCAGATCACAGGCCAATCAAGCTTGGTTGGAGGCAGAGTAGTGTCAGAAAGGGATATTCGTTCAAGTTCAATAGCTCGTACCTGGAGGATATGGGGTTTAATGAACTCATTAAAAAAGCTTGGACCAATTTGGTGAGTAAAAAAGATGTCTCCACGCTTCTGATGACCTTCAGGGACAAAATGGATTATATGAGGCGGATTGTAAAAAAATGGAAATATGAAAAAAGACAATCAAATAGGAAAGAATTAAGGAATATTCAGAGGGATTTAGATGTGGCATCAAAAGTTTTTTCCTCTCACAGATTGACTATGGAGTCGAGATGTCTTATAAAGGAATTACAAAAAAAGAAAATAAAAATCATGGAACAAGAGGAATCGTTCTAGCCGCTAAAAAGCAGGATGACCTGGATAAAAGAAGGGCACAGGAACTCAAAGTTCTTTCATAAATTTGCAAATGCTAGGAGGGAAAAAAATGGCATATGGAATATAAAAAAAGGAAATGGTCAGTTTATTTTCTCACAACAAGATATTACAAATGAAGCAGTAAGTTTCTTTGGGAAGCAATTTCAGAGGTCGAAAATCTGTAACTTCAATGATATCTTGTGGGGTATTGAAATATTCCCCAAGATGTTCGATGAGGATGCAAATATTAAAATTTTCCAAAACATTTCTGAGGAAGAATTGCTTGGGGTTATGAAGGCTTGCAAAGTTGATAAATGTCCAAGCCCGGACGGCTGGACAATTGAGTTTTTTATACACTTCTTCGATTTGCTCAAAGGGGATCTGCTAAATATGGTTGAGGCTACAAGAAGAACGGGCAATATGAATTCAAAAATGGCTTCCACCAACATTGATCTCATCCCAAAGAAAGATGATGCTGAGTCTTTTTCGGATTATAAGCCGATCTCGTTATGCAATATTTCTTATAAGATCGTTGCAAAAATAATTGCAGAAAGGATAAAAGTCTATCTATCAGAGCATATTTCACCAGAACAACATGCTTTTTTAAGTGGAAGGAACATTCAGGATGCAGTGGCAAGTACTTCGGAAGGTCTTTATTCTATTCAGAAATGGAAGAGGGATGCGGCAATTCTTAAGATTGATCTCCAGAAGGCATATGATTGCCTTGACTGGGCTTTTCTCAGGTGCCTTTTGGTTAAGATTGGTATCAACTCTGGTATGGCAAATTGGATTATGGCATGCGTCGAGCTGGTGAATTTCTCGGTGATTATAAATGGAATCCCTTCCCCTTTTTTTGCGGCATCCAGAGGGCTTCGTCAAGGATTCCCTTTATCGCCTCTGTTATTTATTCTGGCAATGTATACTCTTAGCCTCCACATTAATAAAGCTGTTGAAGAAGCTAGAATTAGTCCTCTTAAGCTCTGTAGAAGTATCTCGATCTCTCATACCCTGTTTGTTGAAGATATCATTATATTTGGAATGTTATTCAAAGTAACTTGGTCTTGTTATTTTGCCATCCTGGTGAAGTTTCAAAAAGCTACAGGTCTCAATATCAATCTGGATAAGTCTGCTTTTTTCCACAATGACTCGGATTTGGTATTGATTACCTGGTTGTCGGAGAAGTTTGGAATTAAAGCCCTTCCTATTGCTAGTGGGCTGAAGTACTTGGGTTTTCAACTGAAAGCCAT
This sequence comes from Pinus taeda, assembly GCA_000404065.3. Lineage (NCBI taxonomy): Eukaryota > Viridiplantae > Streptophyta > Pinopsida > Pinales > Pinaceae > Pinus > Pinus taeda. Next base: position 50,464 of record APFE031359490.1, on the reverse strand, counting down.
GGGGTACAAAAAGGCGGACTGGGGATGGATTCTAGACAAGTTCCATAAAAGGATATCTGGTTGGCAGTTTAGATTTCTTTCTCTTGGTGGTAGGGTGATCCTTGCACAGGCGGTTTTAAATCAGATGATGGCATATTGGGCCCATTTGTTCTCCATCCCGTTCATCATTATTTCGGCAATGAACAGGCTGACAGCCAGTTTTATTTGGGGAGATCGGGAGGGGAAAAAAAATACCATCTGTCTTCTCTTTCCGACATTTCCAAGCCAAAGAATCTCGGAGGATGGGGCTCTTGGACCTGAGATCCTTCAGCAAGGCATTGCTTTGTAATTCGTTGTGGAAAGGTGTTTTTGGGAAAGGCCCGTGGAGTAACATTATCCGTGTTAAGTATTTAAAAAGGAAGAGCCTGGCATATTGGCTCAGAAGAAAGTGTCTTGGTACGCCTGGGGGCTCTCCGGTCTGGCGTAGCATGCGGAATATTGGAATTTTTTTTTCTGGAAAATCTCGTTTGGCAATTTCAATCAGGTGAAAATATTCTTATTGGAATAGACTGTTTCATGAGTGGTTCTGAAAAGATTGAAATTCAAGAGCCATTGTTAAACTTTTTCCACAAGCTAGGTATTTTTTTCTGGGGAAGTCTTATTGCTGAATGGAATGGCCCTTTTCCCATCTGGAAGGAAGCCGATCATATGAGCATGCCAGCTCACATTGCCTCTCTGTGGAACTGCATTAAAATCCGCCTCAGGAACTGTGGTATCTTTCATTCAAAGGAGAATGATGTCCTCATCTGGAAGAATTCTAAGATATTGTATGAGGTCCAAGTAAAGGATGTTTATAAAGAATTGATTGGCATGGTTCCTTCCTGGCTCAAGCCGTCCTTCCCGGCCATTTTATGGAAAACTGGTTGCCCTTTAAAAATGTCCCTGTTTGCGTGGTTGGCTTTCCACAACAGGAACCTTACTTGGGATAATTTGAGGAGGTGTGGGTGGCAGGGTCTGGGTGTTTGTTTTCTTTGCTGGGCAGAGGAAGAATCCAACTTCCATCTCTTTTTTGCATGCAAAATGACACAACCGCTGTGGTGGAGTCTGGAATATGCCCATGGTATCCAGCATCTTTCTCATTCCTTGGTGGGTGATGCGTTCTTCTGGTGATGCCTTCAAAAGAAGGCCTGGAGAGCAATATTTATTATTTCGATTTGGTGTATTTGGCTTTGGCGCAACAAGGTGGTTTTTGACGAGAGAGCCCCCCAGGTCCAGGAAATTTTATCGTTCATATCTTCCATTTATGAAGCTATTCCGTCTCGATCTTCAAAATCTCCTGTCTTGAATGAAAGTCTGTCTCAGCCGGATTTGTCTGTCTCTCCGAGAGCTTTTTTCGATGGGGCTGAGCAGGAGGGCCTTTGTGGCTGTGGGGTTTTTATCGTGGTCAGTGAAATATGTCACTTTCATCTGTTCTGGAATGGTGGCAGGGGTACAAACTCTAAGGCGGAAGCTATGGCCCTTGCGGGCCTTCTTCAATTCTGTTGTTTTCTCGATCTTCAGGATATTTCCATCTTTGGTGATTCTAAGGTCATGGTGGATGGTATCTGCGGTAAGAACAACATCAAGAATCTGTAGCTCTTTGGTTGGATGGAGAGGATTCTTTTTCTGTGGAACAGGTCTAAGGGGTATCTATTCAACATATCAAGAGGGACCTAAACCGGGTTGCAGATGAGTTGTCTAAAAATGGTCTTAGGATGGATCCAGGCTTGTGGTCCTTACATGTTTTTTTTGAGGGCAGAGTCTTCTCCATTCAGGATTTCTCCCCTCTTGACTTTGATCTTTGTTTTTGCTTGTTTCTTCCTTATGGCAGATGTTTGGGTTCTTTTTGGTTTTTTGTTTGCTGATCCAATGCTTACAGGGTTTGTTCATATGTACTTTCTTGTGATTCAATGCTGGTTGCAACACGTGTCGACAAGCTTGGGCCTCGTTGGTTATGGGTTATGGGTCTCGCCATCCTTTTGGCTTTGTTTTATGTTCATCTAGTCTATGTCTATCTCATGGCTGGCGGCTGGGAAGACCGTCCGCATGGCTTCCGATTTCGGTTATGTGCTTTATGTGGATCGATTTTGTCAATTTTCTGCTTAGCATGACCTAGATGAGATATGGCTCTGTACAAAGCTCTGTACATTTTGCTCTGTTTATACTTCTTATATAAATATAATTATGCTTTTTCTACTGGAAAAAAAAAAAAAAATGTAAACATTTTCACTCAATCAAACTACATAAAATATAAATAATAGAATTAATTACATAATAAATAAAAAATAATGAAAAAAAAATTAATATTAATAATTAAACCAACCTAAATCCATCTTAATAGTGGATCCAAATTTAAAATGAATTTAAATTAACTTTAACATAGTGAATTGTATCATAAATAAATATTTTTGGTTTGGTATTTTATTGATTTATATCGGCCACTAAAAACAAACTTATTTCTAAATCCAAAAATTTGATCCCTTTTTACGTAGATTTATCGTTTTAAAGTATAATAGATCCAAATTTGAAAAAAAAAATTTAAATTATCTTTAACAACATAAAATATATCATAAAAATAAATATTTTTAGCCTTTATCGTGAATTGACATCAACCACTTAAATCAAATTACTTCTCAGTCATGATTCCTATAATTTTGTAAAATTAGAAGTGTCCCTGCGGTTCTGAGAAATTCAATGTAGAGGTAATCTCTCGAGGAAGCGCCGTCGAGCTGAGATCAGCCAAACGCCAGCTGAATTGCACACCCAGGAAGCTTGGAAGGGTTGATTTCACTGTTTATTCCACACCTACACGCGCATTATCAAATTCCACGCATTATCAAATTCTTCACCGCCAAGAACGGTGCTCTTCGGCCCACAATGCGTGCGCAACTTCAATTTCGGTTTCTGAACAGAGTTTCAGTATAAAATTTGCAAGAATCGATATTGGACAGTACCCATGTTAAAGAACAGGGAAAAAAAGCCGTAGCTGCAATATTGAATTGCCTGGATGATACCCATTTTCAGGAAATCGTGGGAGCTTAAGCAAATCTGTTAGAAAGCTGGATTCTCTTCTGTCTGTTTGAGATTTGAATTTGCCAATGGATTCCCTTATCCATTTTTGGTTCTTAATGGGGATCATACTAGTCTTTTGGTACTTGGTCCCTCCCCAGCTGCTGGGAATGGTGAGGACATGGCTGGAATCGTGGCAGGAGAAATGGAAAGTTTACAAGTTTTTCAGGATTCCTCAGCACTATGGCTATGACGGAATCCAAGAGAATGCATTATATAATAAGGTTAGTACCTATGTCAGTACCCTGGCAGGTGCTGTGGATACTCATTGTGCCAATTTGTATAGTGCTAACCATTCCAAAGGTATGTTTGTTTCATTAGAGGCAGGTCAGAGTGTGGAGGACGTGTTTTTAGGTGCCAGGTTGTGGTGGATACATGAAGTGAAGAAGAAGGACGGTGAGGGTGATGCAACCAGGAGTTTTATTTTGAAAATCCACAAGAGGGACAAGGCTACTGTCCTGAGACCTTATTTGGAACATGTTCAGGCTGTTGCAGAGGAAGTTGATCACAGGAAGAGAGAGCTCAAGCTCTATACAAACTGCCAGAAATTTGGGAGGCAGCAGTGGACTTCCCTGGCTTTCAGGCATGCTGATTGGACTTCTGTGGCTTTCAAGCATCCTGCAACTTTCGATACCATTGCAATGAAAGCAGATCTGAAGAATAAGATTAAGATGGATCTTGATGCTTTTGTTCGCGGTAAGAATTACTATCACAGGTTGGGCCGGGCTTGGAAGCGCGGTTATTTGCTCTATGGGCCTCCTGGAACAGGGAAATCCAGCATGATTGCAGCTATGGCTAATTACTTGCATTACGATATCTATGACCTGGAATTGACGAAGGTGAATGATAATGGGGAGCTGAGGATGCTTTTGATGCAGACAAGCAATAAATCTATTATTGCGATTGAGGATATTGGTTCTTCTTTGGATCTGCCAAGGCACAGCGGTGTGAACGATGAAGGACAGAGACATCAGGGGAATGATGGTTATAATGATGATGGACATGAGAGTGGCCGAGTTAGACTGTCAGGGATGTTGAATTTTATTGATGGGCTTTGGTCCAGCTGTGGCGAGGAGAAAATTATAGTGTTTACTACAAATAATAAAAATAGATTGGATCCTGCCCTTTTGAGACCTGGGAGAATGGATATGCATATTTACTTTCGTCACTGCACCTTTTCTGCTTTCAAAATCTTGGCAGACAATTATTTGGGTATCAAGGAACATAGGCTTTTCTGTCAGGTTGAAGAGGCTTTCCAGGCAGGGGGGTGTATGACACCAGCTGAGGTAGGAGAAATTATGTTAGTGAGTAAAAATTCTCCAAGTCGTGCTTTGAAGGATTTGATAAGGGCTCTGCAATCGAGTGGTAGGAGAAGAGGAAATGGGGTTGTGCCCGAGATGTCAACAGAAAATGGGACACAACTATTCAAAATGAAGAATAAAAATAAACCTATATTTCTGTCGAGTTTCTGTTGAGTCCGGGAACTCCAGGAACTCCACTAACCAGCGATTAATGAAATTGTATGAACCTCCATTGCCAAGGGCTTTGGCAAAACTGGTTAGGTAGGCAGAAAATTTGACTGTGAACAATAATTTTGGCCAATTATAAAAATAAATTTTGTGATAAGTATTCAGTTAGAATGTTGGTGGATTAGGGACATTACCTCTCTTTAGGTTAGTATTTTGTTTATCTAAATGGAACACACAAAATCATTTACAACTAGGTTAAAAAGAAAGTTACACTAATTAAAAAATCATGATGAAAGCATTAGTTATCACCTTATACCATATCAAGGATTAGAAAGTGGTGTAAAGGGATGTCAAAGGTTATGGAAGATAGAGTTAGGATAAAGAGGGAGAAAACTTCAAATGTTGAGAAATATGTAGAAATTAGGAAACGTATTCCATACCCTAGTTCTGCAAAAGAAAGGAAGGAAAGTGCACCAAAATTGTAGTCTTGTACAAGCATATGAAGGTATTACTAATTTGTGTAATTAAGAGTGGATGGCGTTATGAGAACTCTTTCCTTCAGAGATTGGACCAACTAGACTCCAAGTATGACACTCTTATTGATGTTATTTATATACATTTACAAAAAATTATCAGCAAAAAAACTACTGTTTTGATCATTTAATTTTGTAAATGCAATTTCTTGCATAGTTCATTATTTCTTTGTTTCCCTTCTTGTTGTGCAACAAATTCCATGTTTGACGTGACAACAATGAAAATGAAATGAATTAAAATAAGAGATGAAATTGAATTCAAGCTATATACTTACCAACCACCATAGAGAGGACATGACATGACATGAATCCATTTTTAGTCTTTGAAGGACAAACATCAAATCCATCTCCACACTTTTCTTTATAAATCCATGACATGGATGAAATGAGTCTGTTGATGGTTATCTAGAGTTTAGTTTACTATTTGGCATGATGTTCAAAATTATGGTTACATTAATTCATTTTATATATGTAAAAGTATAGGAGATTATAGGAATTGAAGAGAAAATTGAACATGGATAACCAAGAAATATTAAAGTGGCTTTTTGCTATAATTAAAAAACACAAAATTAATTTATTAAATGAATGTGATTAGATGTAAATGCAATGGAAATCTAATGAAATGGGAAATCCAACAAGAACAACATATGTGATTTTATACTTGACTCCTAAATCATATCTTTTATGTGGCACTTATATTCCTTTATTTTTGAAGAATGTTTTCAAGATCATTTCCCACATGGTCATATGTTTGAACCTACATTTAATATTCTCAGTTTGTTTTTAAAGCAAATCATAACAATACTAGATAAGTTTTAAAATAGAGTAATACGTAGGCTCTCTTCTAGAGAATCTATTGCATAGAGATTAAGTATTTTTTTTTTTTTTTTTTATGTAAATAGGAATATAAAATTAACCAACATACTAAAAAATTATCATAGAAGTTTCAAAAATAATTAAAAACTAAATATTCATTATAATAAAGATAACCCAAATAATTAATATAAGCAATAAATAATGATTTATTTGGATGTATAATATCCATACATAACAATCGAAAATCAATAAAAAGGAATTTATGCATATCATTAATTAAAAACATGTTATTAAAGAAAAAATTTACATAGCTTCTATGGAAAATTATACTCGAAAATTGATGAGAATAAACCATGCAAAACCAAACCATATTACCTCTAACCGTAAAATGGTCTATCAAGGGCAGCGATTTTGACCCACCTTGTAATATAGAGTAGAAACCTTAACACGCTCTTTATCTACCTATGCACATGGAAAACACATTAGATAAAACACCTCTCACTAGGTAATTAAATATTATAATAATCTCATATGGTAGTTGTTGGAAATAATACTGAGAGGGGGGGTGAATCAGTATTATCTGGTCAATTATTTTCTTTTTCAAACCCAGAACATATACGCTACTTCAGTTAGATGAACCCGCGTATCTACGCAACTACAGATAAGGAAACCCGCGTATACTATGCAAATATATAATTTAATTTTTTCTACAGATGTTGATCATTAAGTTATGCATCAGAATCATATAAACAGTTACCAGGAACAGTAAAACAGATCAGAAGACAACCACACATAAGAACACAAGATATAAGGTGGAAACCCAATGTGGGTGAAAACCACCTACAACAATTCGTCTCTATCTTCTTTTAATTAGAAACTTCTTTTTACAATGATTCTGTACTGGTACAGTCATTTACCAGTACACAGGCTGCTACCTGCAGAAGGCTACAACCTTCTCTTTCTTCCAGGGACCAGGTTTCATAAATTTTCAGACTAGATCCATAAATAACATCAATCAAACATCAAGAATTTCTGCATCAACAAATCACCTTTTCACCAGTCAAGACTGAATCAAAATAAACACTTCTCTGACAACTGTACCTAGATCATAGTAACTGTAATCACACCCCAAATTCTGAACCCAGATCACTGCAATAATCAACAGAAGCAGCTAGAACATAAATTAAGAGACGTACGCTACTTCAATATTCAGAAACCTGCGTGCATATGCTTTTGTGTTAAGATCAACCTGCGTATACGCTCTTTTGACTTACAGCAACTGCGTGTATACGCTCCTGTGTTAAGATCAACCTGCGTATACGCCCTTCTAACTTACATAAACTGCGTGTATACACTTCTGTGCTAAGATCAACCTACGTATACGCCCTTTTGACTTACAGAAACTACATGTATACGCGCCTTTGCTTCACTGAACCTGCATACAAATCTATAAAGATAATTTACCCCTTCAGATGTTCAGATATTAGTTTACCCAGATTACCAGATTTATAAATCAAGCAAGCGCCACATAAAATCATACAAAGATACTATCATTCAAGCCTTAAGATTTTGACCCATCAATAGAACTTATCCTTCTCCTTGCGCTCAGGTTCCTTCTTCATTCAGATCCAGATCTACACCATACCCCAATCACAGTATTCCAGATCTAGCACTTTATCAGATATTCAATAATTCAGATCATACTTGCCAAATGATCTCCTTCCTCTTTTATAGCCTTAGGCCTTTCACAATACCACGGTCCAAAAACCATAACAATTCAATACCATGGACCCAATACTTGGGATCAACACTTATGACGAGATACCATGGCCCAAAACCATAGGTTCAAATACCA
>APFE031359490.1:32086-42684 GCA_000404065.3 Pinus taeda | reverse complement strand
CTGAAGATGAGTTTCCTTAGGATTTGCCTGAAATCTTCCAACCATTCCTACTGCATGCATGATGTCTGGTCGGGTACCTGTTAAATAGAGCGGACTTCCAATCATGGATCTATGGGTTGGTTGATGCACTGCTGCTGATTCATCATTTGCACTAAGGCTTCATCCCGTGACCATAGGAGTACATACTAGTTTTGAATCTTCCATGCCATACTTCTTCAAGATCTGCTTGAGGTACTTGGTTTAAGATAAAAAGATACTGCCTTTATTTTTTTGGATTTGTAAACCAAGAAAATATGTCAGTTCTCCAAGCAAAGACATTTCAAATTCCTTCTGTATTACCAGGACAAAGTTTTGACTTATAGCTTCTTCATTGCTGCCAAAGATGATATCATCTACATACACAACAAGTATTAGCAATTTGTTATTTTCAATTTTTATATAAAGATTGCTATCTACTGATCCTTTTGAAAAACCTTGTTGATGAAGGTCTTTGTCTAGACGATAGTACCAAGCCCTTGGAGCCTGTTTGAGACCATAGAGAGCCTTCTTTAGTTTGCATACAATATTTGGATCATTACCAAGGATGAATCCATCTGGTTGCTCAATGTACACTTCTTCTTCTAAGTCTCCATTTAGAAAGACTGATTTCATGGCCATTTGAAATACTTTGAACTTTTGAAAGCTAGAGAGAGCAAGGAACATTCTGATGGCCTCAAGTCTAGAAACGAGAGCAAAAGTTTCTTCAAAGTCTATTCCTTCTTGTTGTGTATACCCTTTACAAACAAGTCTGGCCTTGTTTCTAATCACTTCCCCATTTTCATTCAACTTGCTTTTGAAGATCCATTATGTCCCTATGACATTCTTATCTTTTGGTCTAGGAACCAACTCCCAAGTGTTTTTCTTTTCGATCTGCTCAAGTTCTTCATCCTTTGCTTTGACCCAGCATTCATCTTTACATGCCTCTCTTACATTTTGTGGTTTAGTGGAGGAGAGTAATGCCAAATAGCTTGAAGCTTCTGCAATTGATCTTCTTGTTTGTATACCTGCCTCTTTATGCCCCAAAATTTGAGTTTCTGGATGATTCTTTTGAACGTATCTGGATGGAGTCTTCTCTTCTATCCTTGTCTGTTCCTCTGGTGCCTCTTGAGCTTCTTCTTCATCATAAGTCTGATTTGATGTTGAAGGATAGTCCTCATCATCATCGAAATCTTCAGATCTTACTTGCCTAGGAGTGTTTTCTTCTTTATCAATCACTACATCAATGCTTTCAAAAAAAATTTCAAGCCTTTTATTATAACACTTGTAAGCTTTGTTGTGGGGAGAGTAACCAAGGAGAATGCCTTCATCTGCTCTAGGCTCAAACTTGCCAAGATGTTCATCAATATTTTTGATATAGCATTTGCTTCCAAAAATTTTGAAATATTTTACTAAAGGAGTCTCACCATACCAGAGCTCATGAGGGGTTTGAGTGTTGTTCACCCGGACGTTTGTTTTGTTGAGAATAACAACTGCAGCAAATGCGGCTTCACCCTAGAAAGTTGCGGGAGTTCCAGACTCATCAAGCATAGCACGAGCCATTTGTTGAACCATTCTGTTCATCCTTTCCACTACTCCAGTTTGTTGAGGAGTCCTGGTTGTAGAGAATTCTCTTCTTATTCCATGTTATTCACAAAAATCGAAAAATTCATTTGAGGTAAACTCCCCACCTCTATCAGACCTGAGGCATTTAATTTTGTGATCTGATTTGTTTTCAACCAAAGCTTTGAAGGATTTGAATTTTTCGAAGGCTTCATCTTTGTTCTTCATAAGTCCTATCCAAACCATCCTTGAATAGTCATCAATGAATAATATAAAGTATTCTTCTCCCTGAGGTGACCTTTTCCTAGACGGACCACATACATCAGTATGGACGAGCTCAAGTGGCCTGCTCACTGATCCTTCCTTCTCAGGGAAGTTAGTTCTAGTTTGCTTACCAAACTGACATGACTTTCATATTGTATTCTCTGGAATTCTGATGTCTAGAAGACCACGAACTGCCTGGTATTTGCATCTTTCCTTATCTGTGAGAAGCTTAGATGCCCCAACCTCCGGTGCCATTGCCAGTGTTCATCATTCTTGCTTAGATAGCATTGTTGTTGTCCTTCTTTGAATATGTATAAATTATTTGGAGTTCTTATGCCTTTGATCACTGTTTCTGTTGTATCAAGATCACGAACACTACATCCATTTGATCGAAATATTACCTCTGTTCCTTGATCGCACATCTGACTGACACTCAATAGATTATGCTTTAAGCCATCAACATACATAAACATTTCCTGCTTTGACCTTTTCTTTTAAAAGAACAGAACCTTTACCTTTTATGAGTGCAGGGGTGTCATTTCCAAATGAGACTTTCTTCTCCTTCTCCAAGGCACAATATGGCTGAAGTTTTTCTTTATCACCTGTCATATGTTTCGAACATCCATTGTCGATGTACCATTTATTTTCCTGCCCTTCCACATATAAGGCTATACCACATCTTTTTGGTTGTGGTTCTTTCATTCTCCATGTTTTGATATTTGAGGCTTGCTCCTTCTGAGTTATTTGCCGAAACCTGCTCCTGCATTCAGAATCTTCATGTCCAAAATTATTACAAATAGAACATTCTACTTCATTTTCAAGAGCAGAAAAGTTATTGTAGGTCCTTTTCATTATCCCAGTCATACTTCTCTATTTTTGAGTTTCTCTAGTCATGATAGTTTCGTAGGCAACATACTGAGCTGCTTTGTGTCCAAAGTTGTGACAAGAAAAACATGGGCCATTGAAGAAATTCCTGCGATTATCAACCCTGCGGACCGAATGGTTGTAGTCTTCATTGATATTCATTCTTGAGGCAAATTGAGAATGATTTACCTATGGTCTGTTGTAGCTTCTGTTTATCCTTGAAGCAGAATGCCCCTGATTTACTTAGTGATCTCCACTGGGCCTTTGCTCACTCCTCCTTGCTGCATTAAGATAACTTTTGGAGGTGGATGGTTTCTGTGCTTGAGATGTTTCTTCATTATATCCCAGACCTGTCTTGATAAGAGGAGACCACTGCACATTGATAATCCCATCTAGAGTTTCAGATCCTTTAACAAATCTAAGATTAAGAGCTTTTGTTTTCTCAATCTCTTTTCTAAGTCCCACAATTTCACATTCTAACTTTTCATGATGCTTTTCTCTTTCAGCCAGTTGAAATTGCAAAGTATCAATAATCATATTTTTCTCTTCTAAACAAATTTTGAGTTTAGAAATCTCTTCATAAAGACCTTCTTCATCTATAGCATCCATAAAATCGTCATCTTCAAAAGCCATTAAAAGTCTATAATTATTACCTCGTTCATCTTCATCACTTTTTGAGAGTCCATCACTGTCTTCATGAGTGTAGTAGCTTTTCTTACTTACATTCTGTTTCTTGTTCCATCTAACAGGTTCCTTACCTTCATTAAGCTTATGAGGACACTTGACAGCATAGTGACTGACTCTTCCACAAACAAAGAATTTGAAGGGTAACTTACCTCTGAATCTTCCAGCACCCCATTGAAGGTTCTTGAAAAAATTTGATTCTTCCTCTTCTTCTGACATATGTCCTGACTCATAGTAATCTCCTTTACCTGAAGCCTTGAATGCAGCCTCTCTCATGTCTGATGGTCCTCCTTTCCTCATTTCATAAGCGGTTAGAATTCCATGTAGCTGCGACATGGTAATTTTCTGTAGATTCTCCTTTTCTTCTATTGCAGAAAATTTTGATTCAAACTTAGGAGACAAAGATCTTAGAACCTTTTCAACCACAACAGCCTCTTTTATTTCTTCACCCCAATTTTTCATACAATTAACAACCTCATCTATACGAAGGAAATAGTTAGCCACACTTTCATCATTGTACATTCTGAGATTTTCATACTGAATTTTGAGGGTTTGAAGTTTTGCTCGTTTTACCTGCTCATCTCCTTCATAGCTCAGCACAATCTTGTCCCATATTTCTTTGGCTATTTTATACTGCATAACCTTGACGAATTCTGACTGAGATAGACATCCTAATAGAGTGTTGATAGCCTTTGCATTTGTTTCAAATTGCTTCTTCTCAGTCGGATATGTAGGAGTTGTTGATGGAAAAGTGTACCCTGTATCTATGATATCCCAGACTTTAGTACCAAGAGATTGAAGATAGGCTGTGACTCTTACCTTCCAATAGACGAAGTTGGTCCCATCAAAAATTGGTGGCCTGATTGATGCTTCTCTCCCGTAGTTGCTCATGATGATAGATCTTCATTAAAGCGATCAAGCTTCTTCTGAAGGACCTGGCTTTGATACCAATTATTGGAAATAATACTGAGAGAGGGGGTGAACCAGTATTATCTAGTCAATTATTTTCTTTTTCAAACCCAGAACATATACGCTACTTCAGTTAGATGAACCCACATATATACACAACTACAGATAAGGAAACCCGCGTATACTATGTAGATTTATAATTTATTTTTTTCTACAAATGTTGATCATTAAGTTATGCAACATAATCATATAAACAGTTACCAGGAATAGTAAAATAGATCAGAAGACAACCACACATAAGAACACAAGATATAAGGTGGAAAGCCAGTGTGGGTGAAAACCACCTGCAGCAATTTGTCTCTATATTCTTTTAATTAGAAACTTCTTTTTACAATGATTCTGTACGGGTGCAGTCCTTTACCAGTACGCAGGCTGCTACCTGCAGAGAGCTACAACCCTCTCTCGTTTTCCAGCTTCTCCTGGAAGGGAGCTACAACCCCCTTAGTTCTTGTACTAGTCGAGATACTTGTACGCAGGCTGCTACCTACAGAAGGCTACAACCTTCTCTTTCTTCCAAGGACCATGTTTCATAAATTTTTAGAATGGATCCACAAATAACATCAATCAAACATCAAGAATTTCTGCATCAACCAATCACCTTTTCACCAATCAAGACTGAATCAAAATAAACACTTCTCTGACAACTGTACCCAGATCATAGTAACTGTAATCACGCCCAAAATTTTGAACCCAGATCACTACAATAATCAACAGAAGCAGCTAGAACATAAATTAAGAGACGTACGCTACTTCAATATTCAGAAACCTGTGTGCATATGCTTCTGTGTTAAGATCAACCTGTGTATATGCTCTTTTGACTTACAGCAACTGTGTGTATACGCTCCTATGCTAAGATCAACTTGCGTATACACCCTTCTGACTTACATAAACTGCGTGTATATGGTTCTGTACTAAGATCAACCTGCGTATACGCCCTTTTGACTTACAGAAATTGCGTGTATATGCACTTTTGCTTCACTGAACCTGCGTACAGATCTATAAAGATAATTTACCCCTTCAAATGTTTAGATATTAGTTTACCCAGATTACTAGATTTATAAATAAAGCAAGCGCCACATAAAATCATACAAAGATACTATCATTCAAGCCTTAATATTTTGACCCATCAATAGAACTTATCCTTCTCCTTGCGCTCAAGTTCCTTCTTCATTCAGATCCAGATCTACACCATACCCCAATCACAGTATTCCAGATCTAGCACTTTATCAAATATTCAATAATTCAGATCATAATTGCCAAATGATCTCCTTCCTCTTTTATAGCCTTAGGCCTTTCACAATACCACGGTCCAAAAACCATAACAATTCAATACCATGGACCCAATACTTGGAATCAACACTTATGACGAGATACCATGGCCCAAAACCATAGGTTCAAATACCAAGGACTAAATACCACGGACCAAAAATAAGTTCTCCCACATGTACACGCTTTTCCTTGCATGAAAGTGCGTGTATACACATACGCGCCTTGGGAACGTCCAACCCACATGTATATGCGGATTTGTCAAAGTGAACCTGGGTAAATGTCTTTTTCTTCTTTCTGAGTGCCTGAACTGTGATCTGTTATCAGAGTGAGTTACCATCAAGGACAACACCAGTGCCATAGCGCCAATCCTATGCCATAATGCCAACAGTAGTGAACTTAAGCCCATGTACAAAGCCTAAACTTCATAGGAAATCGTCAATAATATTTAGAGTCTAAAATTTTAGTTATATACCATATATAGGTACATTAAGGGAATTTTGAGGTCTAAAATGGGTCTCCTAAGGAAATTATAAAATAACAGTGAAAATAATAAAATAAGTTTAGATTACATCATCAAATTTTGGAGGGAAAAAAGAAAAAACTATTTTTCCGACTTGTATTTTCAACTTATCTCCCTATGGGCTTACTCAAATTTCGAGTGGTAACACTTGTTGGATGCAGAATTTGATTCCTCATCCAAGGAGTATCCACGTTGCATACTTTCAATGGACCCTACTACCCAAAAAATAAGAAATACATGAAAAACGTGATTGCAATAACATTTTTCCATGTATTTCTCATTTTTCTTGTATCATGGTCCATCAAAAGTATGCAACATAGGTATTCTTTGAATGAAGAATTAAATTTTGCATCCAATGAGTACTCCTACTTGAAATTTGAGTAAAACCTTAGGGAGATAAGTTGAAAATACGAGTTGAAAAAATAGTTTTATTATTTTATTATTTTTTAATCTTATTACTTTTTTACTCCAAAAATGGCGAATCAATCTCATATGGTTGACATCATCATATTGAATCATATTGGTTCTTATAAATTTTATTTTAGCTGTACATTTTTCTTAGGAGGCTCATATTAGACCTCAAAATTCCCCTAATGCTTATATCACTTCGAGGCTTTACAAATTACCCTTGGGATTTATCTGTCATAAAAGGCTTTACAAAGCAGCTTGAAAACCAATGGTATTAGGCCAGGTGATTTGAAAATGGAGGAGGTGATCAATTTCCTCTTCTCAAAAAAAAAACAAGGACTGTTTTGACGCTTTGCAAGGAAAAATGGGTCTTAACACAAATTTTTTTTTCCCAAAGGTCTCTTTAAGTTTTGAGTTAGTTTTCACATGCAAACTTAAGCATAAGAAACACAGCATCACATAACTCATGCAGGTATACATGAAGAGTAGAACAAATGATTTGTTAATGGAGGTCACCCCTCCCGGGCTACATCTCTAGGCCTGCCAACATAGCTAGATCACTCCATATATTCAGTGGAAAAATGAGTACATAAAAGTTTATTGATAAAAATGTGACTATTTCCCCTTCAAGTAAATGTTCTCCTACAAAGAACTCTCACATAAAACAACAACACAAGGTGTCTCCTACAAAGATCCTATACTCCAACTGAAAATGAGCTTACATGAGCATGAAAGCACTTCAATTCCACATTGAAGGGGAAAAACAAAGATTTCCTCAACATGACATAGTGAGAAAAGTAAAGTTGAGATGAACCCTAAAAGTAATAGTTGCAGTTGACTTCTGAAGGTAAGAAAACCCCTACAAGGCCTTCTCCATGCTCAAACACCTTTAAGAACCACTTCAAAAACCTGATTGATCCACACACCCATGAACTTGAACCTAAAAAAAGTTCCTTTAGAGGTGCTCAAATTATAAAATAGAGGTCACCATTGGATCTATAATGTCCACAAACCCCTAGGTAGACTCTTCTTAAGCTCCAAAACACTGAAAAATCCAAAAGATATGACTCTACAAGCTCTTTGTCTAGTTTTGTTGTTATCCGTCCTCCAAATCAGACCAACGAACTAATTGTCCTACAAATATGCCTTATTTTCTGCTAACAAGGCTGTAATTTCACCCTCCTCTAGTGCAATTTGTTGGACATTTAGTTCTTCCAGTAACCCTTAAGGGTGAAAATTAAGGCCACATGGGCCATATGGTCATGGGATGGGCCTTAACGCCCATCCCCACCAACCTAACGCTTTAACCACATCGCCACGGTTCCACCTACTCCATAAAATTGGGGGTTGGCCCCCAAATATTTGCACCCATCGCCTTAGCGCTTGCCACTCTGGTCTCGGTCCTGTGGTTTATCATGGGACTGGGGCCTAGGGCTCCGACCCAACCCCCTCGCCTATTAGCGCCAACACCTTCGCCCGCTGGTTATATGGAGGTTTATGTGACCTTGGGCCGGGGCTAAGCCCCAAGCCTTCAGGTCTTGACTCCTATGATCACATGGGGTGCCATCAGACCAAGGGCCAAGGGCTTAGCCCCAACCCTTTCCCCAAATATGAATCGCATAAAATTTAAGTAGCATTTCTTGACCATGGTTAATAAGAACCATTGGTGGCTCAATGGTGGAGTGGAGCATTGTTTCAAATGAGGTTGGGGGTTTGATCACTATTGAGGCTTTTCCAACTTCGCTAATATTTTGTTCACTCCTAGGGTGCCACATGGTAGCTCGTGATTTGGCCACGGTGCACCATTTCATGGGTCCATGCCCAACCAATAAAAAAACCAAAAATCAACGAATGAAAACCTACCACTTGGAGACACTCGGTTGGCATGTAACTGCACAATCACCCTGAGTGATGTCAATAATACGAAATCCTAGTTAGTTTCCTAGTCAACAACTTGCTCCTTTTTTAGTTTTTGGGTGAAACGATTAGAATGCAATAACTTGAGCATATAGTGTCATATTGAGGTGAAATGAACATCGTTGGATTCAAAATGATGAGAATTTCGACTAGATGCTAGTTTCAAGACTTTCAGGGCACTTCCATTTTTTAGCTAAAATTTGATCACTAGATCACACCTCCCCACTGGGAACTTTTGGACTCCAAAAGTTTACTTCTCCTAGTAAATAAAAATGACATTGAAACTCAAAATATCCCAAAAACTCAATCCAAAATTCTTACTTTTCAATTGGTTCCCTTCAAGCCCCACTCAAGGCACTTCACCTATATTCTTCGTGAAGACCCACTGTCCCATTAAGAATCTAAACATTCTCTTTAATCTCATATTTGCATGGCTCAAAACAACTTCATCTTGAAGTTAAACTTTTTAAGACAAACTTGACTCCATCTTGGAAATCATAAGCAACATAAAACTTTCTTTACCATCCTCAAACTGAACTTGTACACAAAAGTACACTACTGCAAAAATTCAATGACATAATTGGCTTTACCTACAAAAACATAGTCATCTTGTACAATCTTAAAAAAAATTCTATTCACAACAAGTTTCATCTTGAATACTTGCATTGGTGAGTACTTGACAAACTTGGACAACGACATGTACATTCCAAAAGTCCTTGAACATATGGACTTATAACAAGTCAATACATAAAATCAATGAAAAATGCATACTTGTTTCACATAGTGGCTACTATTGTTCACTTTACAAGCAGGTAAACAACAACAAGTAATTACAAATTTACAAAGCAACTTTACAAACATTCTACCCAATCTCTACCTCTCCTAGGCTTATGGGTTCTCTTTTGCATCAACTTTGCCTTGAAGGTTACTTTAGGATTGTTGTGAGTCCTCTTTTCCACTTCTTGCTTCCATTGCATTAGGTTTCACAACCTCTTTTCCCTTCTTGGAACGAAGCTCCAGATGTAATTTCCAACATCATTCATTTCCATTTACATGCATCTTGCAATGGGTACAAAAGAACTTTCTCTTTCTTGCCAACAAAGAAGTCCTCTCATGCAAAGGAGATTCATCATGCTTGATGCCTATAATCTGATCCATTCTTTTAACCATTACCATGCATTGATCACAAACAACCACACAATGGTCAAATGAATCAAAGAAAGTACAAGGGTACATATTCCACAAATAGTCAAAATTACCATAATTTGGAAAACACCCATGAAATTTATACCTAACTCTTGGAATGCAACTTTGACAATGTGGGGTGGATGATGACATGCAAGGTCCCTTCAAGCATTGATCTTGATTGGGAGACAAATGAACATTGTCACCACAATCTTGGTGTGACATCTCATCCTCGAATGATTGTCGTGCCTCTAATTGTTTAGAGAATTCTCCAAACTCCCTTTAACCATATCCCAATTCTTGATACTTTGGTCTCTCTTCAACCATAATTAGATTGGTGATCCCTTGGCCATTGATGTTGAGGCCTCCTCCTTCATAACCCATTTTAGAAAGAAGCTCCATAGCAATGCCTTTGATATGTTGCTCAAATACTGCAAACGAGGTGTTGTCAACATAAACAGAAGGAATTGTACTTGAGATGCTTATTACCTCCTTAAACATGCCATTCATCTTTTCAGGTTCTGATTATGATTATGACATTGTAGATGACTCTAGTCACCCACTTTTACCAACTGGCATATGGTGAGAATATTGGAGATTCTTGCAAAATGCACATGCATCATCTTCCTCATAAGGTCCATAACTACTATTTGAACCATGGCTACATATTGTTTTAATTTTTGAGGTGTCTTTTGTTGTCACAGGAGTGGAACTTTCAGCAAATTGTTCCTCAAGCACATGTTGCAGCTGAAGGCACATATACCTCTTCTCCTCTTCAGCCAGTTCTATCATTCTTCTCAACTCAATGTTTGTTGTGTGTGGAGCATGATTGTTCAGAGGTCTTTGTTTCAGCCGGATGTATACCCCAGGAATTTTTTTACACCCCTCCACGTGGGGGTCCAGGGGCCAGCGGTCCCCCGGCGGGGGCTCGGGGGCGCGC
>APFE031359490.1:8209-27394 GCA_000404065.3 Pinus taeda | reverse complement strand
CTTGGCCTCAATACCACAATTATGCAACCCTAGCAACAATGGCCTTTGGTGTTTTCTTGTGGTTGATTTTATGAGTTTAGTTGCATTCAAACATAGCCATAAACCACCATATGATTTATAAACTTTGATGAACAAGTCATGTCGTAGAGCCTACCTATCAATTTGAGGGGCTTCACAAGAAATTTGATGAAATTTGGCATGGTTTTGGCCTTTTGTGGGTGTGCGCCGTGTGCCAAACCCAGTGTGCCGTGCCCCGGGTGTACGCCACGCCCGTTGGAAAAATGCACTGAGGGGTGGCTCTGTGTGCACCGCGCCCCTATGTATATGCGCCACACTCCTGGAAAATGCCTCCAACTTTGCTCCAAACACGCACGATGCTCACTCAAACACTTTGTAACTTCTCCCTATGAACTTGATTTGCACAATGGCTTTGATTTTGGTGAAAACTTGTATATAAATATTTGGAAGTCATGGGTTAAGTTTTTTCTTCTTCAAAAACCCATTTTTATAACGTTATGTTTTGACACTTTTTCACCGACTTTAAAGCAACATTGATTTTCACTTTCCCTTTGAAATTTTAGCCCAAATGATGAAATTTTCGGCACTCTTTGTAGGGATTGCACGACCGGACATTTGGCCATGGAAACCATGCCTGCACCTGAAGAAATCAACTGACGAATTTTTTGAAAATTTTATCACAAATGACACTGTTTGACTTTTCTTTAAAACAGAGTTTTGAAGAGTCAAATTCTATCCACATGACGATGAGACTCTCTGAGTCATAATTGTGTAAGGGCCTCACTCTAGCCTGCATGGCTTTACTGGACATTATTGAAGACCAAATTGATGAATCCCTAGACCTAACTATCGAAAAAGAATTTTGTCCTTTAAATGACCAAACCTTGACTATCATGGACTTTAGTGATCATTGACAAAAGACCTGAGCCAAAAGGAGCCAGAAATGAGGGGAAGTGACTAGCATGACCTTTTCCATCAAATTATGGCACGCCCCTAGCGAAATGCAGCTGGGTGAATGGAGCGGGACACCTAAAAATGAAACGCATAAAGAGCTCTGATCTCTGACGGAGGACTAACCACGCCGACTCTAACACCACTCACAAAGGAATATTTCTATCAGCAGGTAAGTAAATATCCTACTCTCCAAATCATAGCTACAGGGAATGGTAACCTAGAAGCTTCATTTCCATGAAAAAAAAAAAATTCATATTACAAATAATGTACATAATTTCTTTGAAAATGGTTGAGAAATTTTATTATTCTTTCTTATTTTATTTAGCACGCTCGAATGTTGATACAAACATTTTTTATAATTGATCATTTTTCCCCTTAAAACACATTTGTTGTTTCTTTTTCCAAGATACAATTGTTTTTCCCATCTCAATGAAACATTTTTCGTTGCCTTCTCAAATAAACAGTTGTTGTTCCCTTTTTTAATATACAGATGTTTTTCCCTTCCCGAATAAATAGTTGTTTTTACCTTCTCAAAGAAACAGTTGTTGTTCCCTTCTCAAAGAAACAGTTGTTGTTCCCTTTTTGAATATACAATTATTGTTCCCTTCTTGAAGAAACAAGTTTTGTTCCCTTCTCGAAGAAATATTTGTTGTTCCCTTCTCGAAGAAACAATTGTTGTTCCCTTTTCCAAAGAGCAGCTGATGTTCCCTCTGCAAATGAAACATTTGATATTCCCTCTGATGAAAATGACAATTTCTGATCCATCGCCATGAACAATTTTTCTTCTTGTTACTATAAATCCATGTTGATGATTCCTTTTGGTTATGAGTTCGATCTAAAGCCTTAAAAGCGGTAATCTTTAGATCATCATGATTCTTAGCCTTTTTAGTGAATTTATTTTTTTTTAAATATGACATGCTCTATCCATGAATATTCTTGCTTATGTATATTTTTCGAATACATTATAAATTGTTCATGGTTTATCCCTACCATGATAGTTTTTCTTTTATTACACATTCAAATGGTGGTTCCCTTAATAAATATGACGAAGAATCTAAGGCATATTTATTCTTGGATTATTTTTTACTTCTTACACCATCCCTAACTCTTAAGGAGTTGATGAGCCTCCCCTAACTTATAAAGAAAAAAGGAAGAAAAAAAAACATAAATAAATATGGAAATGCATTAAGTTAACCTTTCTCAAAAAATGGATAGCGGGTCTCATGACGAGCCAACCTAACAGGATCATTAGAAAGTAACATAAGTCACATTCCCAATATGCCTACCACACCAAGGTAATGGCCTTGTGACACTAGAATGTCAAAGGATGTGAGGTCTCATCACGAGGTAGCCCATTCACTTTGTTATGATCTGGTGATTGTGATTGTTACTATCTGGTCATCATGCCAGAACAATGTCCCTATTGAAGGAAGTGATTTCTTTAGGTAAGGGATACTAGCTCATTTTTGGCTTAAAATACAACCCTATTGAGGCTATGAACACCTGTTGGTAACAGTGGCTCTGCCTATGGTATTGAAGTATACTTTGAAGTTGCTAAACTCTTACTATGTCCTTAGTTCTTCTTTATTAATAAAATAGGAGAAAGCACCTTTGATTAGTGATTATATCCTTAAGAACTCGTATGGGCGGAATATTTATATTACATGAAACACATAATCATTATCTGAACTTCCCACATCAGCTATAATAAATTTAAAACAACTCTTTATCGGTCATACATGTAGGTTTTAACCCCGTACAAGAATTACGTGCATACGAATTCTAAAACACATAAAATAAACAATGCGAGAGCATAACATATAAAATACATATACACAGAGATTTTCCCCTGGATCCCAAAACTGGGACTACCAGCTTGATTTTCATTATGTTCCTTTACATGCCGAAGCATCCAATACCATGGACTGAAAACCATCACGTCCAAAACCATGGACCGAAAACCATCGCGTCCAAAAACATGTGCGAAAATCATGCACAAAACCATAGGTGGGTCCGCCCAACCTAACATTGGTTCCAAAACCAAAATTTTTCGAGGTGCTACCCTGGACCCCATAGAGTGGAGTTACCTGCACCTATCAAAGCCCCTGTGACCCCCCTGCTACGCAATCGATGCAACGAAGGGGGCGCTCTGCCCCCCCTCTAACCCCTTGGTTAACTACGTGGGCTAGTCGTGGAAAGAATATAACACAACCCAACATTCTCCCACTTGTCGTTTTCTTTCCATAGGGGGAAACAAGAGAGCTTAGTCATTTATGCAGCACTGCAACACCCATTGTTTCTCTACACCAAGAGAACTTCTCAAAGCTCACAGATTTTGCCAATGCATTTGCAGTATTCTTCAAAATGTCCACCTTTACCAGCAACACCTTTTTGTCTTCTTTCATATCCCTCACAAAGTGATACTGAACATCAATGTGCTTTGTCTTTGAATGATATGCAAGGTTATTTGCCAAGAAAATTGCACTTTTGCTGTCACAGTCTATCCTTATAGCTCCCTATAATAACCCCATACTTGAACACAATCTCTACAACCAAACTGCTTGCTTGCTTGCATGGGTGGTTGCCATGTATTCTGCCTCTGTAGTTGATAGTGCCACTACAGATTGTTTCTTACTCATCCAACTAACTGCACCTCCAAATAGGTTAAACACATACCCACTTGTAGATCTTCTCTGATCTAGATCTCCAACCCAGTCTGCATCAACAAAGCCACGAATATCCAACACTCTGTTCAATCCTGGTCTTCCTTGGTAGCACAAAACATAATCAATAGTGCCACACAAATACCTAAAAACCCATTTCACTGTTGTCCAATGCTCCTTTCCTGGTTTTGACATAAAATTGCTCAATACTCCCACTACATGTGCAATGCCTAGTCTAGTACAGACCATTGCATACATCAGGCTACTGACTGCACTTGCATATGGAACATGGGACATGTCCTCTTCCTCTTCTTGTATCTTGGGACATTGTTCAGCAGATAACTTTACACCTATAGGAATAGGAACCTTCACCGATTTACTATCCTGCATATTAAATCTCTACAATATTGTCTCAACATACTTCCTCTAGTTTAACCAAAGATTCCTCTTTACCCGATCTCTTTTAATTTCCATGCCCAAAATATAGTTTGCAGCACCAAGATCTTTCATGTAGAATTTGGAGGACAATTGGGTCTTCAAATCCTGGATAATTTCTTTGTCATTTCCAACCAGCGACATATCATCCACATAAAATACCAAATAAATAACACGGTCACCAATTAATTTAAAATACACACAGTGATCTGCTTTGCTTCTAGTGAAGCCAAGTCCCTGTATAAATGTATCAAATTTCTGATACCACATCCTTGGTGACTGTTTTAACCCATACAAAGACTTCTTTAACTTGCATACCAATTCTTTCTTACCCTTCACCGCAAACCCTTCAGGTTGCTTCATGTAGATTTCCTATTTCAGATCCCCGTGAAGAAGCATTGTCTTCACATCCATCTATTCTACCCCAAAATCAAAAGCAACAACAACAGACAAAAGTAATCTAATATAAATTACCTTGGAAACAAGAGAAAGAATATCACCAAAATCAATTCTCAACACCTGGTAATAACCTTTTGCTACCAACTGAGCTTTGTATTTTTCCACCTTCCCTTCTGTATTTGTCTTCTTCTTGAACACCCATTTGCTGCCAATGAGTTTCCTTCTAGGCGGCAACTCCACCAGATCCCAAGCCTCATTTTTGTGCAAAGATTCCATTTCATCAACCAAGGCCTCTTTCCAGAGTTTTCCATCCTTTGAATCTATTGCTTCCTTCATAGTTCTAGGATCATCATCAGTAATAGATAAAGCAACATTTGAATAGAAAGCAGATGGACTATACCTTTCTGGCTGCCTTCTTTCTCGAACTAATCTTCTCACACCCGGATTTTGTGGCTCTTCATCTTCTGATTCCTCCTCTGTTGTAGAGTCTGATTCTTCCTCCTTTAGCTCAAACTCTATCTTCTCAGGTTCCTTTGGTTGGAATTCATGTTTAATAACACCTTTTACCTCTCTAAACACCACATCTCAGTTGTACACAACCTTCCTTGTTACTGGGTTCCAAAGACTATAACCATTTAAACCATCATTATACCCAATAAAGATGCACTTTTCAGATTTACTATCCAACTTTTTTCATTTCTCCTTTGGAACATGTACATATGCATCACATCCAGATACCCTCAGATGTGAAAGAGGGTTTCTTACAAGTTCATACCTCTTGTGGAGTCTTATCCTCCAACACTGATGAAGGTGATCTGTTGACCAGGTAACATGTTGTCTCCATTGCCTCTACCCAAAATTCTTGTCCTAACCTGGCACCAATGAGCATGCTTCTTGCCATTTCCATCAATGTCTTGTTCATTCTTTTTGCAACTCCATTTTTCTAAGGTCTATATGGACTAGTCTTTTGTCATACTATACCACACTTCTTACAGAATTATTCAAATTCCTTACTACAAAACTCTTCACCATTATCTGTCCTCAGCACCTTTATCTTCTTCTCTATCGAGTTTTCCTCCAGAGCCTTAAATTCTTTAAACCTATCAAAGACTTAAAATTTATTCTTAAGGAAATATATCCATGAATTCCTTGAGAAGTCATCTATAAATATACACAGTAAACAGACCTACCCAGTGATGGAACCTTCACTGGTCTGAACACATCACTGTGCACAAGCTCTAATATCTATTTTGCCCTCTTACCACCAGAGGGGAAAGTCACCGATTCTGCTTCCCATATACAAAATTTTCACAGAAATCAAAATCCAGAGATCTATTACTCATATCTTCTACCATACCTTTATCATGGAGTATTCGAAGGCCCTTCTCTCCAATATGCCCAAGCCTTTGACGCCACAACATGGTCTTCTCTCTAGAGACCACTAGATTTTATGCTCCACTTTCAAGAACCACAAAACTGTTGCACCCATCAACAACCTTGCTACCTTGCAGCTCGTACAAAGTTCCAATCCGTACTCCCCGCATCAATACCAGTGGTTCCCGAACCAGCTTTTAGGTATCCTTCTCGAACACTATTTTTACACCTTCATCATCCAACTTGCTTACAGAAATCATATTTCTAGCTAATGCAAGAATATGCAGATCACTCAGAAGTGTTCTAACCCTTCCACCTTGTAACTTCAAATTTACTTTTCCACGACCAACGATTCTAGCCTTCCTATCATCCCCTAAGAAGACATCACCACCATTGTATTTCTCATACTCACAAAACCATTCTCTATGGGGAGTGAAGTGAAAGGATGCACCTGATTCAATCAACCATGCCTCATGATCTACATGTGTACTTGACAAAGCCAAGTACACATCCCCACCTTCATCCGAGGTGGTTTTCTCCTCTGTAGAAGGAGCATCATCAGATCCCTTTCCTTTATCAGGAGCTTTATATTTACAGTCCCTTTAGTAGTTCCCCTCCTTTCCACATTTCCAGCACACCACCTTTATAGGTTTTCCTAGAGATTTAGATCTCCCTCTAGATTTAGTTCTCCCACTCGATGTCTTATTTTTGTTTCTGTTCTGGGACCGTCCTCATACAGACAAGGCATCATCATTCTAGCTCTCCATATTTTTCCATCTCATCTCCTCCGTCAGTAAGGATGAGACTATTTCATCAAACTACAAGGAAGTTTCATTGCTACCTATTGCAATAACCAGAATATCCCACGAATTTGGTAGAGAACACAACAAATTGATGCACTTATCTTCATCTGAAATTTTAATATCAGCAGATGCTAACTAACTTACCACAGTATTAAATTCATTCAGATGCTCTGTCACCGAGTCTCCATCTTTCATCCTCAGGTTATGAAGCTTTTTCCGTAGGAAAAGTTTATTCACTAGAGAATTAGATTGGTACAAAGTCCCTAATTTGTCCCACAAAGCCTTTTTCATAGCTTCCCCTGATACATTCAACAATACTAAATCTAAGACACACAATCATATTGTGCTCTTTGCCTTCTGATCCAGCTTCTTCCATTCTTCATTGGACACTCCCGTTGGTTTAGTACCTAGATCTACTGCGATCCACTGATCTTTATCCACCAACAAATGCTCCATCTTGAGTTCCACAACTCAAAACTTTAACCATTAAATTTCTCGATCTCTATTTTTCCACTGCTCACTATCTTCTTTCACCACCAGAATCTATCTCGTAGATCTCCCATTGAACAGGGTCTACCACAGGCCCGAGCGAAACCCCTCAGCAATAAAGGTGTCCCCTTGAAGCCAAAATAGCTCTGATATCAAATGTAGGTTTTAACCCCGTACAAAAATTACCCGCATACGAATTCTAAAACACATAAAATAAATAATGCGAGAGGATAACACATAAAATACATATACACAGATATTTTCCCCTTGATCCAAAAACTGGGACTACCAGCTTGTTTTTTCATTATGTTCCTTTCAATGTTATAATACATATTTATACATGCCAAAGCATCCAATGCCATGGATTGAAAGCTTTTGTGTACAAAACCATGGACTAAAAACCATCGCGTCCAAAAACATGTGTGAAAATCATGCACAAAACCATAGGCGGTTCCGCCCCAAACCCCATAGAGTGGGGTTACCTACACCCCTCAAACCCCCTGTGACCCCCCCGCTACATAATAGATGCAATGAAGGGGGGCTCCGACCCCCCTCTAACCCCCCGGTTAACTATGTGGGCTAGTCGTGGAAAGAATATAACACAACCGAACAGTAGATACTCCAAAAAACAAATCTCTTTCTCATGATCCTCTCTAGCCAATTGTATGACTATACATTCATTACATTTAATTATGCTTGTATGATTGTTCTTACCAATTTTTGTTGTATTAATCATGTCACATGCTCTTTTTCCCTTCCACATGCTTCATATGTCGTGGTCACCCTTTTTTCATTAAATGGGGATGGTCATAGATTATTACGATGTGAAGGTGCACGATTAATGAATAGTTTCCATACCTATCGATATGATAGGTTATTACTATCTACAGTCTATATTTAATTTTTATTCCTTATACTCCTGAATGTAGTTTATGTTGTTTCAATAGAGAATTGTGGGATCCAATAACGCATGTAGTTTTGCAAATTTTCCTAAGGAAATAGCGGATATGGGTGGCACCTCTATTCGCAGTGAGCCTACAATGTTAAAAATAACCACGCAAGCCCGAGAAATCTTAGAACATGTAGGATGGTCACAATATCTTACTCGACTTGAAGGTTTTAATGACAATACCTCTTTGGAATTCTTGCAGAACCTACAGAACGAGAACACAATTGTTAAAGGAAGGACCATAGCAGTAACTGAAGCCATTATGGCACAACTCATAGGCCTCCCTATAGAAGGCATAAATTGGGTAGAAAAGCACATGCCACTCCATGAAGTTGTAGAATTATTCAAGGATCCTAGTGATGAATTAGTGCAGAAAGGGAAAAGTGTCTGTCCTACATCTCTGAGGGGCCCATGGCGTGAACTAGCAAAGGTTATCCAAAAAAATATCACATGCGACAGTCGCCATGATACGGTAAAAACTTTCCACCTTAAATTTTTAGCATCATTAAAGCAAAAGATAGTAATTAAATTTCCATTTTTCCTGAACTTTTTATTACATGAAGTTGCTAGTAGAGTGAGGAAATCTAGAAACCCATAGGCTACATTCAATCATCATGGTTTAATTAAATTAGTGGTCATCAAGGAATTAACAAAGTTACAGTTAAATTGGGACAACTTTATAAGATCTAATGCGCCATCCCTGGAAGGAAACTATGAAAATGCACAGGCTGAGGAAGAACATCAGATTACGAAGGTACAAGCCCTAAAAAGGAGACGAAAAAGAAAAACCCCTATATTGACATCTATTCACGTTAAACAAAAATGGTTTGAGTGAATAGTCCAATGGAGAAGAACTAGTTTATACATAGATGAGGTGAGACCACCCCATGGACCCCCTGGTAGCCAACAAGTTGATTTTCCTCAGGATTATGAAGAAGAGGCAACTCGGGTCTTGGAAAATTTGGGAAATCTCTTTGACAAGCTAGGCCAATCTGATAATTTACAAGAACAATTCCCTACTACTAGCCCTTCCGCTTCTGCTCATAATTATCACCATAGAGAGGCATTACCCTCTTTTGCAAATGACAGAGATACACAAGAATTAGAAGGAAAAAAAAATTCTGCAGCTAAAACCCAGGAGCCCGAAGCTAATTCAAGGGATACAACCCCACTTCAACAAAACCATGATAATGTTGAGGAGTCAGAAGCTAATTCTGGGGTTACAACCTTACTTGAACTAGACCCTGACAATGTTGATGAGTCAAAATCCAATTCAAGAGACACAGTCTTACTCAAATATGATCCTCATGATTTTGAAACTGATCCTATTTTAAAAAATGTTATTTCTAGACCTTCTTCCCCAGTGAAGAAACCCATAGTAAGGACAAAGAAGAGAGATGATCACAAGTTGGAAATGATGAATAAGGAAAATGAAAAATTGAAAAGAAAAATCAAGCAACTTAGGAAATGGATAAAAGACTCTAAGAAAGCTTATAAGAAGGAAGTAGAGTCGAAATCAATAGGAATCCAGAGTGAGAATTTCCTCAATTCCACTAGAATACAAATGGAAAACATTAGCACTTGTCTAGCAGGAACGCAAACAAAGGATGTGTGTACTAGTTTGATAGAAACTCAAACGGATTTATGTTCTTTTGTGGAAGTAATAGAGATAGCTACTCTGACAGACCTTCAAACAGACCTCTGTATTCCTATGTCAATAGTGGAAACATATTTTGAAATAGACCTCTATGTTCTTATTTCAACAGTGGAAATAACCATTCAAATAAAGTTAGTAGTAACTGGTAGCAAGACTACTCAAACTGAGGACATACCTCCTTATAACCCCTTGGTAGTAGAGGCTACTATTCGAAAACTGAAGAGATAACTAGTAGAGTTACAACAAGTACCACAACAACATCAACAAGAATTTATGCCTTTAAAGAAATACCAAGAGTTACTGAAAAAGTTTAATGACTTGACTACAGCAGAGGATGAAACCTATGCCAACCTTAGAGTAGAACGGAAGAAAGTGGAGGAAGTACAAGGACATCATGGGAAAGCTTTGGATCAAATCAAAATTATTTGTTATGTATATTCAGATGCACTAGCCTATAGGTCGCCTTCTACAAACTATGAACTTTTTCTACTTGAATGATATTTGTTGTTAAAAGTTAAGCCTATTAGATCTGGTCAGCCTTTTGAGTTTAGTTCTATTCCTGATTTTATTAAATGCTATAGAAAATAGACCAAGGATGTAAAATGTTTTCTATGTGAATTATATTTGCACAACTTTTTCTTGGAAGATGATAAGGATGCCAATCATAGCCCCTTCATCAGGGATGTCCAGTTCCAAGATTTCCTATCCTTCACCAAAAACCATCTCAAATGGGCTAAGGCTCATTATACTTTCCAGAGGAGAAAAGGTTGATTGGATCTTTATGTAAGAGGTGAACCTACAATTCCCCTGCAGATCTGAGTACAACATAAAAGTTTTATGGAAAAGGAAGGAGTTGTGTCCACCTTGGGCCCCATCCACATAGACACTATCAAGTCAGGTTTGGAATATTTTAAATATATTAGATAAGTAGCTCTCTTGACAAGGCAAAGATGGAAAGCCTCTCCTAGACGTGTCAAGAACCGAGAACCCTTTGGTTAATGACACTTTAAGGCAGTTGTAGCTAGACTCTCCCAGTATGGTAACATTGTCCTAAGTGAGGGTCCTACATGGATTGGATGTCGTTACAAAATCCCTATTATTTGGTATCCTCTTGATGCGTATCATTGTAATTATGAGTTATCTGAATATCAGGAAGGTCGATCCTTTGTAGTACTTAAAAACAAAAATGGTTTTCAGGTCTACAAGGAAAAAACATATCCTACCTATTCTCTGACTCAATTGCATCTTAAATATCTCATTGCATGAGGACATGAAAAAAGGTAAGATGGGGAGTATGTTGGGTCGTGAAAAAGGTATTTTTGTCCTCCTCATTTAGTTGATTAATCATATGGTTTTCATGAATTTACTATCATCTTGAGAACGTTCTCAAAGAAAAACCGTGAAAAGCAAATAAAAAGTATTGTTGAACAAATTACATGCTTTTAGTATCAAAAGCCTAAGTTTTCACTTGCTTATGTGGAAGATGACTGGATTGGACAATTGTTGTTTCTTTTGGATAAGACACCGATGCCAAGAAAGGAAGATGATGTTGTTACAAGTGTGTGGACCACACTAAAGGCCGAGGAAAAATACGAGATTGATGTGGAAATCCAATTATTCAATCGAGCAATCCTGAGGATCTTCTAATCCACAAGATAAGCTCTAATTTTTCTAGCATTTCATAGAAGATATATAATGCTAGTAAATCAAAAAGAAAAGTAAATTTTGTAATGATTGTAAAATTCCAACAAGACTGCGAATGCAGGTTGAACCTTAAGGGTTGAAGTGATTTTGTAATTCCTTGAGAGTTAATGAAAGATTTTAGGTTTCACATTAAATTCACGTATTGAGTTTCTATAACAATTTATTCTAGAGGCTTTGGGATCAGTCGCTAGAAGACTTACTGCTCATTTGTATTAATATTTTTATGCTTATTGTCAATATTCGTATTGTTGATTCTACAAGTTGAGTTAGAAGTAAATCGTATAGCATGATTAATATCATTTTTATAATTTACAGAAAATAAGTTTGTATATGATTGTTGTTTCCTCCTAGTATATTCTTTCTACAATTACTTCTAGCTTTGAATTTTCCTCGTGATTAGCATGATTTGAATAGTTTCCTTTAATACGTGTGAATTTGATTATTCAGGTTGATTTGATTTTTACATTAGGATATTGGATTAAGATATTTGTTTGAAAGTATTTTGCAGTTGATTTATCTTTCCAATTTCGAATCATTGGATAATTCATGTCCTGAATTTTTAAGACTTAATGACTTGTTAAGCAATTGTTCATTTCTGCAACAATTAGTTAGGATTAATTACCTTCATTCCAATATCTAATTGTTTTCACACAGACAGTGCTTACAACCTTGGAATAGAAAGACAAATCCTATGTTGACATATTAATGTAGGATTAAGATTGATTTGTAAAGTCATCTTAGTGAACCAACAACATGCACTAGTGTCAAATATTATAGATCATGACAAAGAGTTTGTAGTATGCACAGATGCTTGCAAGAAATGAATTTTTTGAGTCCTTATGAAAGATGGACAAGTGGTATTCTATAAGTCATGGAAACTGAATGAGTCCAAGAAAAACTATCCCACACATGACCATGAGTTGGCAGCGATCATACATGCATTGAATATGTGGAGACACTCTCTTATGGGAAGTAGATTTATATTGATGAGTAATCACAGTGATTTGCAATATCTATTAGACCAATTGAATCTGAATTGTTGGCAGGATTGGAGGTTGGCTATGGTCAATGAGTTTGATTTTGAGATCCGATATATCAAAGGTAAAGAGAACAGGGTGGCAGATTCTCTTAGCAAGAGGATACATGTAAATCACTTAGTATCTATGAGCTTCCATGGGACAGACCTACAGGATAGGATCTTGTAGGTAGGCTAGCAAGATGTCAGATATATGGACATTATGCACAGATTGCAGTAGAGTACAAGAATAGGTACATGTGATAGTACAGGTATAGGTAGAGGTGGCAGTATGGTTACATATAGTGGTATAGGTATAGGTACAGGTCGAGGTGCACAAGATGTGGACTATTTCCTTACAACATATGGATTGGCTAGATTTAGAGACAAGATATATGTGTCAGATGGTAGTGAGATCATGAAGGTGATCTTGAGGGAGTTTCATGTGAGACCATATTTGGGTCACCCAAGTTATCATAACATTGACAATAGTGAAGAGACTTTATTATTGGCCGAACTTGAAAAAGGATGTAGCAAAGTTTGTTGCTCGCTGTTTTGATTGTTAGCATGTGAAGGTAGAGTGTAAACATCTAGGTGTACTTCTACATCTGATCGTAATTCCAAAGAGGAAGTGGGAAGTCATTTCCATGGAGTTTATCACAGGTTTGCCAAGGATAGTGAGAAAACATGATTCCATCATGGTTGTTGTCGATAGATTAATAAAGGTTACACATTTCATTCCGATAAAATATACACTCTCAACTATCGATGTAGCACAAGTATTCATCATATATGTGGTTACATTGCATTGTTTTACAAAGAAGATTGTGTCAGATAGGGATACAAATTTCACTTCCAAGTTTTGGAAAGAGTTATTTGTAGGTTTGGGAATAGAGTTGGCCTTCAGTACAACTTATCATTTGTAGAGAGACGGAAAAACAGAGAGGGTCAATAGGATATTGGAGGACATGTTGAGGATGTATGTGATGCATCAGCAATGAAAGTGGGAAGACTATCTTCCACTGGTAGAGTTCACTTACAACAATGAGTATAAATAATCCTTGAGGATGAGTCCATTTGAGGCATTATATGGGAAAATTTTAAATACTCCTATCAGTTGGAGTGATTCAGTTAACACAATGTTGATTAGACCAGACATGGAACAAGAAATGCAGACTATAAAGAAGAATTTAAAGCACTCATTGGATAGGAAGAAGAACTATGTAGATTAGAACAGGTTTTTCAAGGAGTTCCAAGTTGGGGAACACGTGTACTTACACATCAAACCGAAGAGGAGCTCCTTATGGATTGGATCATGTGCCAAGTTGCACCACATCTTTGTGGACCCTTCAGTATCATTGAAAGAATTGGGACAATGACCTATCACTAGTACAAAATGGCTAATTAGGTACTAAAAAAATGACTAAAATTTGCATATAAATGACCCCTTTTCGTTCAGTGACCAATACTATATAATTTATAGTATCTTATAACACGACCAAATTTTATTTGTTTTTAGCTTAGTCACAAATTGGTTGTCTCAATTTTATTGTTCAGTAGTTTATGTAGTCATAAATTTGGTCATGAATATAGTCATTGATTTAGTCACTAATTGCTACAACTAATGACCAAATACACAACAAAAGGTATTTTTATATGATCATCCGAGAAAACCAATTAATGACCAAAGAAATATGACCGAAATATTGGTCATGTTATAAGATATTGTAAATTAGCTACTAATAGTCATATATATGCAAATTTTAGTCATCGTTTGAAACCAATTAATTACCAAAGAAATATGACTAAATTTTAGTCATGTTATAAGATACTATAAATTAGCTACTAATAGGCATATATATGAAAAATTTAGTCATTATTTGTAATCACAAATTTATCATTTGAAATGGTCATTTATTCCTTTTGGTATTTTCATATTCATTATATGAACGACTAATTTAGTAGTTTATATTCTTTTCTCTTACTTTCATTAATAATCATTATAAACAGCTAATTTAGTCGTATATTCTTTTTATGTGTGTTCACCAGTAATCAATATAAACTAATAATGTAGTAGTTTTAGATTAATTTTATGTGTTCATTATTTATAAACATAAATTAACTAGTATGATTTCGTGATTAAATTTAAAAAATAATAATAATAATATGTCATACAATATACATGTTCATCCAATATGAAAATACAAAGTTACATATGTTAATTAAAATACTAAATAATATCAAGTGCAACTATAAATAATTTCAACCACATGAATTATATTATATAAAATGTCATGTATTACAATATGAGTTACCTACTTAACATTGGTTGGACTACAATTTACACATGAAATATTGTTTCATCACTTCAAAACATTATCATTGCATTGTCAAGGGATTGCAGGTGAATTCACCAACTCTAAAGATTTGATCATCAGTTTATATGTATGTCTCATGTGGGTTATTGGATTTAAGGCTATCCCTAGACCGGTTCTCCTCCCTTTCTTTTTCTGCTTCTTTCACTCGAGTGTTATTGTTCTCCTCTTTCTTCAATTTTTTCTTCTTACATCCAACAATATTGTTTTCCTCTTCTAAAAATGAAAGAAGAAACATTACAAAGTAAATTATAAATACGATGAACACTGGAATATAAACTAAAGTAAACTATAAAATATTTATACAACATATACCTCAACATAAACAATCTTTACCACTTTTCTCCATAAATCAAGAAACTTGAACAAGTTTTCTTTGGTGGGGCGATAGTTTCCACCATGTGGCTAAGTGACCTGCATAAACAAAGAAAATAAAATGTCACCATAGAAAAGGACACCTTAGAAACTTAGCATTCAACCTTCAGGAAAAGATTAGGGACAATCATGCTAACTAAGTTACATGCTAAAAAGCTCAGGGTGTAGATAACTTCTAAAAACAAATGGAAAGAAAAGAACAACATATAATAAATAATGTAGGACAAGTGGCTGGCAAATTGCATCACAGAAGAAAAAACTTCTCCTATGATTGCCCATACATATGGGTGGGTAACATGCCCCACTATGTCATGATCCTTATAGCCCAATGGAAGTAAAAATCCTACTAACATAATGATTGATTGGTTGCATCTTGGTGTCGCCTCTCCTAATTTGTGAGTCCAAAAAAATAAAATTAGTTCATACTTAATTAGTTGTGCTCTATAGTATCATTTTCACATGTTATCTCCACATACCCACCAAAAATCCGAGATATGCCAAATAAATCTCATTTTGGAATTGTTTATAAAACTATGTCATTTACACCCTCTTCCAATGTATTTGACCAAATGTACCCATTTGAAAAATATATGTTTCGATAACCAAGACAACCCCAATATCTCTGAATCCTAACACTCATCCATTTTTCCACAAACCATAGGAATTAATACTATATTACAATCAACCCACTAGTCTTAATATATATTTTTTCTTATTTCCAATCTTGGTGCACATAAAGTGATCATCAATCATCCAAATGAATATTAAGATATCAACTTAGACATAGGAAGAAAAAGAAAACATATTTTTATTTAATAATAATTCTTAAATTTGATAACATAAACAACTAGGAAGAAGGTCAACACACCTCTCTTTCAGCTCCTCAACAACTAGCATTAGCCCATTATAACATTACAAAATCATGCCCAACCAAGAAATACTAAACCTGAAATGAAATGATGATGACCTTGGTTGCAAATACACCCTGAATTGTTTCCCATAAGCAAGCTTCAAATGTGCAATTTTATCTTCATCCCCAAATACAAGTTTTCCCACAATGAACTCTTTCCAATGCTCCAATAAAATATTGCGTTTCCTCAACATTTGTTCGTTTATAGAGGCCTCTCCACACAAGTACCCCTTAAAATAGGGTTGATACATCATAAATAGCATTATAATAATGTCACACATATGCATATAATTTTGCAAGAAACCAATAAAATATTAAACTACACATGTATGTGAAAAAAATTTCCATTAGTAAAACAAAGATTAATTGAATTAAGGATGGACTTTAAGTTTCAACCACAAAATAAAAAATAGATATTAAAGGCTAATATGCATTTAAATACATATTATAAAATGTTATAAAGTGTTACATGTTTTGGCCCTTAGCATCCACCATGTTCAATAACATCCTCTGCAGAAGCATCCAACATGCCAACCATTGAAGGATGCACAAAAATGTTCTCCAGAGATATACCTTCTATAGATTTGGACTAAGATCCAAAAAAAAGGAGGTGAACCATTTAGATTACTATATGATGATACACAAGCTTCCTCACTGATACCTTCAAAGTAGCCAACAATTGTATTGATCAAAGAAAAAATATAATAAAGAATTCTTACTTGTAAGTATTGTTTAGGCTAGGGAATTACAAGTTTGCATCATAACCAATGAATGAGTTTTTCATGATAAATACCAAAAAGTAAGATGGAAGCTAAAACACACCCATGCAAAAATAGGCAAAGCATGAAACAACTATGAGAGGTGGCCCTAAATATAAGAGAACCAAAAAGTACCAAAATATGGATATAGATGTAAAAATAAAGATTTTCCAAAGTCATGCATTAGTTATACTTGCATATTTTCCATGATGAATGGAAACCCAAATAATAAGATCCATCCAAGTTATAATAGTCACAAGTAGATCCAACTGCAATTTTCTTCCACTTATACGGGTAGGAAAACACTGTGAGACATGATTCATAGTGGACTACATGGAATCTCACTAATAAAGAGGGTGAAATAATATATTCTTAATATTTCCATTGTGATCAGATAGGAAACTTCCTCTTTGATTAATTTCCTATGCTTCAACTTTGTTAGGGTGTTGTGCTTTGCAAACAACCCCCCATTTCATATTATTTTTTATTTACAAAAAAGCATTAAAATATGAAATAGGTCCCTCTTAAAATAAAATTGATGTCAAAACTCTTACTTTCTAAAAA
Organism: Pinus taeda; assembly: GCA_000404065.3. NCBI lineage: Eukaryota > Viridiplantae > Streptophyta > Pinopsida > Pinales > Pinaceae > Pinus > Pinus taeda. The sequence continues at coordinate 9,952 of APFE031359490.1, read as the reverse complement.
TCCGACAAATCAATGGAGCGCTTTATAAAATCACCCTTTAAAGCAATATCCCTTTAAAAAATGGAAATAAAGCAAATATGTGTTTATTGCGATAAAGCGATCGCAAGATCGCATATCGCAATAACATAAAGGATGCACCAAATGACCAAAAGGCTTCCCCCGATGCGATAAAGCTATCGGCGATATCGCAATCGGAAAATTCCCTTGTGCACCACTAACGCGCCCCTTATTAAAACCCCGATGCGATAAAGCTATCGGCGATATCGCAATCGGCAATTCCCTTTATACTGCAGGCATTGCACACATGCCTTTCGCCGATGCGATATCGCAATCGGCGATCGGAGGCTTCCCTTGTTTAACCCTTAATGCGCATATGCCTTTCGCCGATGCGATATCGCAATTGGCGATCGGCAATATTCAAAACATTGTTAAAACTAGCCATGCGCCCCCGCCCGATGCGATCCGATAAGGCACGGTTCTAAACAAAAACCCGTTAAAGTGATTGGAAAGCCCGATTTAATGACAGTTAAGGCATAATCATTCTCGCTCGGCCGCCAGTACGCCCATTGCATGATTTGAGAGATCTTTCGACCACATATTGGAATATTGAACATTTATAAGGTGGCAGGTCCTATACGGTCCCTTAAATGAATCCATACCGTCAGATCTGCCTATAGATCGTCTCCGCGCCATTCTAATAAAAGAAAAGTATATCAACATTCTTTTTCTATTTTTACTATCAATTGTGAGTTTCATTGTTATCTCTGTGTTACGCCAAAATCGCCTCTCTGTGTAGAATATAGTTTTTCAAAGCAATTCGGGCATAATGGGTAAAAAGTCAAAGAAAGTTGCAGGTGTTATCAATCCACCAGCTGCGCCTCAAGCAGTAGTAAACAGTAAGAAGGGTCTGATATCTGACATAACATGCGCGAGCCTTGCCAGAACAACTTGGCAAGGAACTTATGATTTGTTAGAGGCTGAGAAACCAACGCGGGTGATAGACGAAGCTACCGCAGATTCATTGAAAAAATCAGAGTGCACTCTCAAAGACTTGGCCGATTCCTTCCTCCATAGGATAGCGGCAAGGGAACAAATGCTCCCATACACTGATGTTATCAAATGGGCAATTGAAGAAATCCCCATCAAAGACAGAACTTTCGTCGCAAAGGATGGAAGGATTTTTGGGTCATTTAAGCCAGAAGATCTGAGGCAAATGTATCATTTTCCTAAGCCAGAGAAAGTATACAATAGCGCATTTCTGGAGAAATTCGCAAGTGAGAATGAGATTGAGTCCGAACCCATCAAATATTGGAGGCAAAATCCAAATAAGCACAAGCATGAATCCTCCGGTAAGTACTCAGTCGACTCCTTGTGTTCTCCTTATTGCTATGCCGCTATAATGATGTGTAGATTATGGGGTTTGCACGATTCTGCCATTTTTACCATCGAAATGGTTCCCCTCATGGAGGCGGCAGTCAACAGTTGGATTATGGATTAGGCTACTATCCTTTCGGATAAGCTTGCACTAGCTGTTAGTGAATTTAGGAATAAAACCAGAGTTACCGAGAGAATAATTCCTCCGTTCTACTACAGCGCTTATATCTTAGATACCTTGTGTTTTAATTCTGAATTCCCTATTCTTGGTTGGAGGTGGACCGCAAAGGACCCCTCGCCCATCCATATTTACCATCGCAAGATGTGGAAGTCATCCCATAAGAATCACTTGTATCAAATTTGTAATGG
>APFE031359478.1:0-29668 GCA_000404065.3 Pinus taeda | reverse complement strand
ACAATCACCATGGCCAAACAAGTAAGTTCCTCATCAGTTATCCATACCCCATTAATGGATGTCGAACGAGATATTTCTGATACCCTCTACACAATTAAACATCTTTCACTGTATCAAGAGGTCATCCTGAACCATAAAAAGTCTCCTATATTCATGGCAATGGTTAGGTCAGGTGTTTTAGCTGCTTTTGTCCCCAAAAATCAGTTATTTCCTGAATTTATTCAATGGCTAGCCTCAGCAATGTACCCAAAGAAATGTTTTGTAATGAATCAGTCAGGGGAGAGCGTTTTTCAAGTAACCTCACAATTAATAAACCAAGCTTTGAATTACCCCGTGTCTGGAACATAGACCACCTTTACTGAAGAATATCTGATTTAATATTATGATAACATGTCTCCTCAAGGACTTTCTCATGTCACCTCTTTCCTGGCCCCTAAATCTAGTCAATTCTCCCTTGATGGGAATCTCTTCTCTTTAGAAATATTTGCAGCTGACATAAGACTTGTTTTGCAAGTAATTTCCAAGATTCTAGGAAAAGAAGACTCCAGGCAGGTGGATAAAGTTGTGCTGGGATTTTTCTCCTTAATGATGAAGCCAGAGATAGTACTAGACATTCCAGCATTCTGGGTAGATACTATCAATACCCAATTTATGACTCTGCCTCTCACTCAGTCCTTCAAATTTCCTTCAGTGATTACTTATTTATTTCTATACCAGAATGATGAACATTTTTCTGATTTGAGTCTAAATGTTGTTGATATGAATAAAAAGAAGCAGTCAGTGGTATTCTGGATAGATCTGATAAGGGGTGATCCAAGAGATAGTGGTTTATTTGAGTTTACTTCTTTATTCCTTCCAGTGGCTTATAAAATCTTGAGTGGATCCCTACCCCCAACATTTCTTCCTAAAGCTCAAGAATTTCTTCAATTGAGTAAGGATGTGAGATGTGGGATTGGTTCATCTCTGAAGAACATGCAAATATTAGGCTTTATGGAGCCTGTTTCAAGCCTTACAGGTTACCTAAATTTGTGCCAATGAGGCTTTTTGCCCTTGAATTTATTAGGCAAAACTTGAATGTAGATCAAGTTCATTTTTTTCCTATGAAGAAAGGATTTTTCTTCAAGTTGCCTAAAGAAGTGGGACCCTTCATTGTAAACACCAGACAGGCTACCTAGGAGGTTGAAAATTTGTTGAGTGACATGTGTCTTTTACAGGTGGTTGAGTGGGCTTATGACCCTCATCAAATCATTTCAAAGAGAAGACTAGAGAATTGATATTCAACCTTTGTGCATGAAAGTAGACTTGAAACAAAGAAATTGGAAAATGGAGGTTTGTAAAACACCCAGGGGACAGATATTGAAACCCCTAGCATTATAGAAAAAGGTGTCAAGAGGGTTAGAGAGGAAGTTATTGATTTGGATGAGGAAGAATCTGAAGAAACAAAAAGGACCAAGCTTCAAGATGCAATGTCTTCAGCACAACCTGGCTTGGTGATTCAACTAGGAGAAACAGAAGGTGCCCCCAGCTTCCCCATCTTCTAGAGAACCTGTCCAGGATCAGGTTCCTTTAATTCAAAGTATGTTTGCTCAGATAGCTAAGAGAAATCAGAAGGTCAAGTTAAATATGGAGGCTCAAGTTGAGTCTTAGGTAACTTCTGAAAAAACTAGATTTCTATCTGCCATGGATTTGGAGAGGAGTCAACTTAAAATTGCCTTTTCTCATCCTACTAGAATATCAGTGGGGTCTACTAGCAATTTCAAGACTGTGAATTTAACAGTTGACACTCACAAGCTTCCAATGCTTGACAAGATCAATTTGCACATGCAAACTGGGCAATTGATTGTAAATTATTTACATAAGACAAATGCAGCAACTGTCAAGGCAGAAAAAATGCTAAATAAGGTAATTCAGTAGTTAAAGTTGGAGAAAGCCAACTCCAGGGCTTTGAATGCTCAAGTGGATGAGCTAAAGAAAATTATCATTAAAATAGGTGTCAATCTTGATGACCAACCCGTTGTTCAGAAATTATTGCAATCTGCCAAGTCAGAGATTGGGGTTTTGAAAAAGAAGTTAAATCTACCTGCATGTGAGCATCCCATAGCTGCAGGGATAGCAAAAGTAGAAAATGAAAAGGATAAGCTCCTACAGGATGCGTTGCAGAAGACTAAAGAATTTTCTTTACTTAAAGAATCTTTTGACAAGCTGCAATGACAAATGGACACTCATATTTGTACATTAGTAATGCTAGCCAACATAGATCATCCAGCAGTACAGGTTTTACATTTGGGAACAGAGCTTAAAATGGCTAAGAATGATGTAAAGAAATCCTAAAGAGAATTGGAAACAACTTGAAAGCTATTGAATTTCAGTGAAAAAGAAGCAAGAAGGGAGAAAGACAATGTAAAGAAGTACAAAAAAGACCTCTTAAGGGCTGAAGATGAAATCAAAAGGCTAAAGGAGAAAATGAAGGGAAATATGTCCTTAATTCAAGCCAGAGAAATCATATGGGATGAAGTCATTGAGGTTATCAAGGGAATTTGGGAATTTCCTGTGATTATATTTGAAGAGAAAAAAATAGTTCGAGATATGGAAGAGGTGGTCATAAAAAATAAGTAAAAAGATTTAGATAGATCAAAGTTTGCAAAGAGGATGATAGATTTCATTAACTCTAAATCTACTGCAAAATTGAAGGAACATGACATGCCAGACAGAACATCATGTGGAATATATTTTAGCAAAATTATTATCAGAAATATCTACAGGAATACTACTGAGAAGAAGATAAATTAGATGAAGGAAGTAGTTTCAAAGTTTAACATCCTGTTTGACAAAAGAGTTAGGGCTAGACTTCCTTCTTGCTAGGATCTACAAGGAAACTTGTTGCCACATAAAACATATGAGACTTTGTTGATTGAGGCAAAAATAAAAGTTAATAACACTCATGAAAAGACAACAGTATTGAAAGGAGCCACCATTGTGAACTACCTGAACAAAGATTTTAAGCTTCTCTGGATGGTGAAGACTCTGTTTACATACAAGCCTAATTATGGTGAGATTACAGCTTGCATAATAGCACTTGACAAGTTAGAGGAAGCACCAAAGTCAAATGCGCCATTATGGAGAAAGTGCAAGGAATGGATGATAGAGCAGACCAAAGATCAGACCAAAGATGCATTAGCAGGACCTCTTACTCAAGCCACAGATTCAAACAGTGAGCAGCAATCCCCAATCATACTCTAATTTCGGTTACTTCTTGTTACCTTATTTTCCTCAGAAGAATGAGGTGTCTTTTACCCTCTAATGTAATATTTTGTAATGAATTTTACTTTAGACAGTTAGAAGGTAGTTAAGCAGTTTGATAGTTTTGGTAGTTACCAACTGTTTCGAAGAACCTGGAGACTATGCTATTGTATTCTTGATAAATTGGTGATTAATGAAAGTTTTCCACATGTTGTTGGGTATGATTTTGTAATTTCTTTGTTATGTGTCATCATGTTTCTTCCTTTCTTTAAATATGGTAATGAAGTTGTAGGTCTTTCTTTACTTATGTAAATGAAGTTAAAATTCCTTAAAAGAGCGCTCCTATATTGAAAGTTCCTACCTCTATATTTCTTCTAAGTTACAGATAATAGTTCTTGTCAAACACAACATATTATCTTTAACTTCTCAAGGCATTCTTCACACAACATTTATATTCAACATCACATGGCATTCTAAGATTTTCATATCAACTAAATATTAAGGGTTACAATTCAGGACCTTCAGGCCCTTCACATGAGGATATATTACACAAATAAGTGACATGCATAATAAAAATTAATGTCTTAAGCACAATTTCTACACATCCATGAGATTGGTTTCTAAGGGACAACATTAATTGGCGTCGTTGCCGAGGAACGAAATCAATAACATTTTTCCCTGGGTTTTTAATATTTTGCTCTGGTTGTTTAGTGAGGAGGAAATATTTGGATGTATTAAGCAGAAAACAATAACTATGGCTTCAAAAAGGCCTCATACGAGGTCAGATACCTCACAACAGAAAGCTCAAGCCCTTTCAGACCCCAAGAGACTAGTTTCCAAAAGGGTTGGAAAGCCAAAAACTCCATTTACACCAATTCCTACACTATCTACACTTGACAACAATTCAACACATATTTCATCCAAACATTTACCTTTTATCGACCAAGAGCTACCTTTTACATCCACTTCATTTCAAGAACCCAACTGTCAAGAATAGTCTTTAGAGTCTATTTCTTTCTCAGTATTCAAAAATATATATGCTATAGTTGTTCAACCTAAGCCCATAACTACATTGTCACCTTTTCATACTCCATTTACTCCTCAAACAAGTTCTTCATCTGCTGGTACTCAAGGTTCAGTAAGTTCAAGTGTAAACATGGTAGCACCTGCATTCTTGTTGAATAGGTATGCACCTATTCAATTTCCACAATAGTTGAATCCAATTCCTCAAGAATACTTAAAAATTCTTCCTCATTTTTCAGGTTAGGATGAACAAACAACAGAGAAACATACAACAATGTTTTGTAATTTTGCAGAAAATATCAATGTTGAACACCTGGATGTTGTTTTAAGACTTTTTGTGCAATCCTTGGATGGTGAAGCAAGAAAGTGGTTTAAAGGGCTTCCTAATAACTCTATTCCTACATGGGAACAGATGGAATGCCAGTTCACCCAGAGATGGGTAGAGAAACGAGATCATGGGTATTCACTTATAGAGTTCAATGCTATTAAAAAGAAATCTGATGAAAGTGTTATTGAGTTCATCAGAAGGTTCATTAAACTTTACAACAGTCTTCCAATGGAGATCAAGCCCCCTCCTACTAGTGCAAAAATAACTTTTGCTAAGGCATTTGAATCAGATTTTGGGTTCACATTAAGGGAGAGGAGATCCACAACCCTTGATCAGATCCAAACTGATGCTTTAGAAATAGAAGCAAATATAGTGGCTGCAGGTAAAGCAGCAGCGGCACAAAGTACCCAAGATAAGGGAAAGGCTAAATTGGAATCCTCTCAAAGTCAAACATTAGAAGATATGAATAATGTGATTAAAAATTTGTCCAGTAAATTGATTAAATTGGAATTGGAAAGTAAGAACTCTCAAAGGCAAGTACAACAAAATAGAAACTTTAATCCCCAATATAGAAGACAACCTCTGCAAATTTTGCAGAAGGAGAGAAAAGACCAAGATCAGGTTCAAGCACCACTTTACTTAGAGGCAAATCCTGATGAAGTACCAGAGAATTCCTAGGATCATGATGATCATATTTCCACATTGTATGCAGGAGATGAAGATTAACTAGGTGTTGAGGGAGAAGAATATACTGAAACAGATTCCATTTATGATGAGAATGAAATTGATAAATATCGAAAGAAATTTACTAATTTTATGCAAGCATAATTACATAAGAAATATGACTTGAGATTAAGGAAAAGATCTATAATTCAAGAAAATGAAGGTGAGCATCAAGTTCCTGCTCCCCTACAAAAGGCGACTCCACAAGAACCACAACCTACAAAACAATTAAATAAAGTAAAGCAACAACAGAATACAAATAGAAAAACTTAGATACTTCAAGGTGAGTCTTCTCGAGATAAAATTGATAAAATTCCTTTAGAAAAAATTGTTTCCATTCCACAAGAGATTTCAGTGATGAAGAAAAGTGAAGATGAAACTAAAAAGAATACCAAACATGTCCATGTATTTAGTCTCACTAAAGAGCTAGAAAAAATCTGAATTCAGGTGCCCCTCACAGAGTTGGTCAAAGCACTAGTTTATCAAAGACAGATTGTTGAGTTTATCAACCTATCTCAGAATGTGAATATAAATGACACTATGAATCTACAAGAAGATAAACTAGTAGCGGTTTTTGGTCCACATGTGGAGGAGGTAGATTCTTCAACACCTCCTTTCTACATATCTTTATTGATTCATGATTTCCTCTTGCATAATTGTATGTTTGATTCAAGAGCTTCACACAACCTTATGCCACTATCAGTAATGAAACTATTAAAACTACAAGTTACTAAACCTTACAGAGACCTGTATTCTTTTGATTCAAATAAAGTCAAGTGCCTCGGGGTCATTAAAGATATGGTGGTGTCATTATCCCAGATCCCAGCTAGAAGTTTGGTAATGGATGTAGTGGTAGCAGACATCCCTGCTAGGTTTGGAATGTTGCTATCTAGGTCATGGGGGGCTAAATTGGGGGGAGTTCTGAAATTGGATTTTACTTATGCTATCATACCAATCTTTGGTGGAGAAGAGAGAAGGTTGTATAGAGAAACAATATTTGTTAAAATAATCACAAAGAACGGAGCAAGTAATTCACATGTGTACAGCCAAGAAAAATATGATTTTTCTTGTTTCATGCTGCATGACAATGCAGAGTTGGTTGAAGATATTTAGAGGCAACTTACTTCAGCCTGTGTAAATACAAAGCTGCAAACAGAAAGGGTGTGGAAGTGCTTCTTTGATGGAGCCTATTCGAAAGAAGGAACAGGTGTTAGTTTCCTTTTAATTACACCTAGAGGTAATATGTTCCCATTTTCTTTTAAATTGGAGTTTGAAGCAACTAATAATCTGACAGAGTATGAATCCTTGATCATTGCTTTTCAAACAAAAAAACAAATGGGAGTCCAGTCAATTTCCGTTTTTGGATATTCAGAGCTAATTATAAAGCAAATTAAGAACCATTTTCAAACAAAACACCCTAGGCTCACGACATATAGAAAGGAAGTGTAGGATTTAGTTGAGAATTTATTTGAGGCTTTCAACATATAGTTCATTCCAAGAGATGGGAACAGATTAGCAGACTCCTTGGTTGTGGCTACCAATACCTTTAGGCCTCCTATAAATCCAAAAATGAGATATGAGGTTGAAACGAGGCATAGGTCTTCTGTTCCAGATAACATAAAACACTGGGAGGTTTTTGAGGATGATCAGCAGATTAAGGAATTCTTGGCTATGATTGAAGATTTTCAGGGCACCGAAATTGATCAAGATGGAGATGAAACAATAGAAGGTACAAAAGTAAGTGGTTTTAAAAATTCCATAGTTAATCAAAAATCATTCAATTGAAAGATAATATTATGCCAAGAGGACTTGTCCCTCTTGAAATACTTTTTAACTCCAATGATGTAGTTGTTAGTTCAGAGAAAGTTTCACAGGATGAGCATATTCAAGATCACAATATTGGAACCCAGAAGGAGACCAAGTTAGTCAAATTATTTAAAGGAGTTCCACTTAATTATAAGGAGAGATATATTGAGCTTTTCAGGAAGTACACTGATGTTTTTTCTTGGTCCTACGAGGATCTCAAGACATATGATGTGAGAATTATTCAGCACAAGATTCCCTTGAAAGAAGGGATTAAACCATTTAAGCAAAAACTCGGGCAGATCAATCCTTTGCTTTTACCATTGATTGAGAAAGAAGTCAAAAAGCTTCTTGATACCAAGATAGTTGTTCCACTCGGATACTTTGACTGGGTGGTCAATTTAGTACCTGTAAGGAAGAAAAATGGAGAAATAAGGCTATGCGTGGATTTTAGAAATCTGAATAGGACTTCCTTAAAAGATAACTATCGATTACCTAAAATGAATCGTGTGTTGCAGAAGGTAACTAGATCATTCAGAATGTTAATGCTAGATGGGTTCTCTGGGTATAACCAAGTGGCTGTTGATAAAGAGGATCAGAAAAAGATTGCCTTCACAACTCCGTGGGGAACCTTTATGTATGCTTGAATGCCTTTTGGGTTGATGAATGCAGGTGCAACATTTCAGAGAGCTATGGACATTGCATTTGTGGGTGATAAGTTTGTAGTGATATACTTGGATGATATCATTGTTTTTTCTAAATCAGATAAGGAGCATCTCGACCATCTTAGAAAGACTTTTGAGAAATGTAGAAAATTTGGGCTTTCTTTGAATCCTAAGAAATCTATTTTTTCTCTAGAAGAAGGAAAATTGCTGGGGCATATTGTTTCTAGAGATGGAGTCAAGATAGATTCAACAAGGGTGCAAGTTGTGCAAAAAATACCCCTGCCCAAGAGTAAGAAAGACATTCAAAAATTTCTGGGAAAAATAAATATTTTAAGGAGGTTATGCTGAAATTGTAAAAGAGATTACCAATATGTTGAAGAAGGAATGAAGTACATTGGACCAAGGAAGCCAGAGAGTCATTCTCCAGGATCAAAGAAGCATTACAAGCAACTCATGTTTTAATTAGCCTTGATTATTAAAAGCCCTTTCAAATTTTTTCATTTGCATCACTTAATTCAATAGCTGTTGTTTTGTTACAGAACAATGATGAAGGAAAAGAGTAGCCAATTGCTTTCTTTAGCAAGATCCTCGGAGATGTTTAACTCAAGTACAATATTCTTGAAAAACAGGTATTTGCCTTGGCAAAATCTCTAAAAGCCTTAGAACTTATGTGCTGTAGTCACAGATCATTGCTTATGTGCCAAATGTTGCAGTAAAGGATGTCTTTGTCCATAGTGACATGGAAGGTAAAAGAGGGAAATGGATATCTAAGATACAGGAGTATGACATGGACATAAAGCCCACAAAGCTCGTGAAAGGGCAGGGATTGGCAAAGATGTTGACAGAGTCAAATTTTTAGGCATTGGGAATCAACTTGCCAACACTTATAAATGAGGAAATATTTGAAGAGGGTGAAGAAAAATCAAATTCAAGCATGAAGATCCGATATAAATTTTTATGTTCAAAATGGTACAAGCACATAGTTCATTATTCATGTTTTCTCTCTTGTCCTCAGTCAATGGATAGAACAAGATATAGAGCATTAAAAATCACGGCACAACCATATGTGATTGTGGAGGGAAGATTGTATTAGAAAGATCATGTTGGAATTTTATTATTATGTCTGAAAAAAGATGAATCTACAGAGACAATTAAAGATTATGTTGAGAAGTTATGTGGTGGACATTACAGTTGGAAAGCTACTGCACACAAAATCCTTCAAGCAGGATTTTATTGGCCCACCTTGTTTGGTGATATATATATGTTTGTTAGAAGCTGTCAGAAGTGTCAGCTTTTTGCTGAGGAAAAGAGGTTAGCTCCCTTGCCATTAATCCCAGTCTTCATAGAGGAACCATTTAGACAATGGGGGATAGACTTTGTTGGATAGATTAACCCACCTTCAACTGGACAACACAAGTGGGTTCTTACAACTATTGACTATTTCACCAAGTGGATAGAAGATATACCTACTAAAAAGGAAATTGACCAGGTGGTGATGAAGTTTTTAGAGGAAAACATTTTCAGCAGATTTGGATGCCCTATCAAAATCATAACTGACAATGCTCAAATGTTCAATTCAATTAAGTTGGTTGTGTTTTTTCAGAAGTATAATGTCATCTTATCTCATTCAACAACTTATCATCCTCAGGGAAATGGATTGGCTAAATCCACTAATGAAACATTGGTGAAAATTCCTAAGAAAACTATTGCCGAGAATCAGAAAGACTTGGATTCAAAATTAAAGTTTTCTCTTTGGGCTGTCCGAGTGACTACAAAAAAGTCTACAGGTAAATCACCTTTTGTGTTAGTATAATAATCTTTCATTCATTTTCTATCTATCTGATTTGTCCTGATGATGGACCCCCTTTTGGGTTTGAAACGTCGGCATAATGAACTAGAAACTGTAGATAATTTGGATCATGAAGCTACAAACTCAAGCTCTGTTCCCTAGTTAGCCTATGAAGCCTGTGATTGCAATGATCTAGGAGGCAAAATAAGAGCCCAATGCTGTAATAAGAAGGATGCATAAGGTAGTTGAATTGAGTGAAAGAATATATATGGTAAGAGATAATTTGATTATGTATCAATAAAAAATGAAGGGAATTTTTGACAGAAAAGCCAAAGAAATTGATTTTAAAGCTGGAGACCTGGTATTAAGGTGGGATACTAGAAGAGAAGATAAGGGAAAACATGGGAAGTTTGATCCTCTCTGGTATGGCCCATTTAGGATTATAGAAGCAAGGGAAAATAATACATTCTTCCTGCAGAATCTTGATGGTGAAACTTTACAGCTGCCTGTCAATGGGCAGTACCTCAAATCTTATTTCCAATTCTGAAGCACAAGCATCCTGTCATTGTAGATACTCGAGTGAATTCATTGTAAAATTTCCATAGAATTAAAATTGGAAAAGCAATATATGACTCCATGCCCGAGGTGAAGGCACTGATATGTGGTTCTTAGTGCTTATATGGCAAAAGCATTATCCCCAGGTGGAGCCAGACGTTGTAGCATCTATCATCGTTTAAATTTCATTTTTAATATCATCACAAAAAAAAAAAAATCAAATATTTTGTTTTAAAAAATCAAAAGAGAATGTGAAAGTCCGAAAGCAGTGATTTATTTTATATTATTGATGGCATTCAAATCCTATGTAAGGTGGGGCCTCGACCCATATATTAAAGTTGGAGCGGTATTACAAGATGTAAGCAAGCATGGGCTCGATAAGAGGATAAAGTTCTCTTTGGGGGAACAACGAGCACGAGTTATAACTCGAGCTCAACCCCCGCAGTTGACCATGACATCAAGGTGTTTGAATGAGATCTACGGCCTGAGATTGTTGCGGGGGTTCAAGCCCAATGAACCTCCCGTACACTCCCTACCCCCGTAGCAGGCCACCCCCATCGCTTCACTCTATCTCATATCCTCCACGTCATCTACCACCCTCATTCATTACCATCCACCTCATCCACCGTACCTCGTCACTTCATCTACCATTCCATTAATTAGTTACATTAATTACAGGTTTTTCCCTATGTTTGATTATCATATGTATAAAAGACAAGCAAAGCCTTGTTGCATTATTTTTTGTTTTAGTACTAAGCAACCTTGCATCTAGTTCAACACTCTGAGTCAGAAACCGTCCTGGCAACTGTCACCTACACTCACCATGGCCAGATAAGTAAGTTCCTCATCAGTTATCCATACCCCATTAATTGATGTCAAACAAGATATTTCTGATACCCTTTGCATAATTAAACATCTTTCACTATATCAAGAGGTCATCCTGAACCATAAAAAGTCTCCTATATTCATGGAAATGATTAGGTCAGGTGTTTTAGTTGCTTTTGTCCCTAGAACTCATTTATTCCTTGAATTTATTCAATGGATAGCCTCAGCGATGTACCCAAAGAAATGTTTTGTAATGAATCACTCATGGGAGAGCCTTTTTCAAGTAACCTCACAATTAATACACCAAGCTTTAAATTACCCCGTGTCTAGAACTTACACCAGATTTACTAAAGAATCTCTTATTTCATATTATGATAACATGTCTCCTCAGGAACTTTCTCATGTCAGCTCTTTCCTGGCCCCTAGATTTGGTCAATTCTCCTTAGATGGGAATCTCTTCTCTTTAGAAATATTTGCAATTGACATGAGACCTATTTTGCAAGTAATTGTCAAGATTCTAGGAAAAGAAGACTCCAAGTAGGTGGATAAAGTTGTGCTAGGATTTTTCAACATAATGATGAAGCCAGAGATAGTACTAGACATTCCAACATTCTGGGTATATATTATCAATACCCAATTTATGACTTTGCCTCTCACTAGGTCCTTCAAATTTCCTTTAGTCATTACTTATTTATTTCTATACCAGAATGCTGAACATTTTTTTGATTTGAGTCTAAATGTTGTTGATGTCAATAAAAAGAAGCAGTCAGTGGTATTCAGGACAAAACTAATAACGGGTGATCCAAGAGATAGTGGTTTATTTGAGTTTACTTGTTTATTCCTTCTAGTGGCTTATAAAATCTTGAATGGAACCATACCCCCAACTTTTCTTCCTAAAGCTCAAGAATTTCTTCAATTGAGTAAGGATGTGAGATGTGGAAATTGGTTCATCTTTGAAGAGCATGCAGAGATTAGGCTTTATGGAGCCTCTGTCAAGCCTTACAGGCTACCTAAATTTGTGCCAGTGAGGCTTTTTTCCCTTGAATTTATCAGGCAAAGCTTGAATGTAGATCAAGTTCATTTTTTTCCTATGTGGAAAGGCTTTTTCTTCAAGTTTCCTAAAGTAGTGGGACCCTTCATTGTAAACACCAGACAGGCTGCCCAGGAGGTTGAAAAATTATTGAGTGACATCTGTCTTTTACAAGTGGTTGAATGGGCTTATGACCCTCATCAAATCATTTCAAAGAGAAGAATGGAGAATGGATATTTAGCATTTGTACATGAAAGTAGACCTAAAATAGATAAATTGGCAAATGGAGGTTTGCAAAACACCAAGGGGACAAAGATTGAAACCCCTAGCATTACAGAAAAAGGTGTCAAGAGAGTTAGAGACGAAGTTATTGATCTGGATGAGGAAGAATTTGAAGCAAAAAAAGGACCAAGCTTCAAAATGCAATGTCTTCAGCACAACCTGGTTTGGTGATTAATCTAGGAGAAATAGAAGGTGCCCCAACTTCCCCATCTTCCACAGAACTTGTCCGTGATCATGTTCCTTTAATTCAAAGTATGTTTTCTCAGATAGCTAAGAGAAATCAAAAGGTGAAGTTAAATATGGAGGCTCAAGCTGAGTCTTAGGTAACTCCTGAACAAACTAGATTGCTATCTGCCATGGATTTGGAGAGGAGCCAACTTAAAATTGCTTTTTTTCATCCTACTGAAATATCAGTGGGGTCTACTAGCAATTTCAAGACTTTGAATTTAATTGTTGAAACTCACAAGTTTCCAATGCTTCACAAGATCGATTTTCACATGCAAACTGGGCAATTGATCGTAAATGATTTACATAAGACAAATGCAGTAGCTGTCAAGGCAGAAAAATGCTAAATTTGGTAATTAAATAGTTAAAGCTGGAGAAAGCCAATTCCAGGGCTTTGAATGCTCAGGTGGATGAGCTAAAGAAAATTATCATTAAAATAGGTGTCAATCCTGATGACCAACCTGTTGTTCATAAATTATTGCAATCTACCAAGTCAGAGATTGGGGTTTTGAAAAAGAAGTTAAATCTACCTGTAGGTGAGCATCCCATAGCTGCAGGGATAGCTGAAGTAGAAAATGAAAAGGAGAAGCTCCTATAGGATGTGTTGCAGAAGACTGAAGAAGTTTCTCTACTTAAAGAATATTTGGACAAGCTGCAATGACAAGTGGAAACTCATGTTTGTACAATAGTAATGCCAGCCAACACAAATGATCCAGCAGCACATGTTTTACAATTGGGAATAGAGCTTAAAATGGTTGAGCATGATGTAAACAAATCCCAAAGAGAATTGGAAATAGCTTGCAAGCTATTGAATTTGAGTGAAGAAGAAGCAAGAAGGGAGAAAGATAATGCAAAGAAGTACAGGGAAGACCACCCGAGGGCTGAAGATGAAATCAAAAGGCTAAAGGAGAAAATGAAGGGCAATATGTCCTTAATTTGAGCCAGAGAAATCCTATGGGATGAAGTCATTGAGGTTATCAAGGGCATTTGGGAATTTCTTATGATTATATCTGAAGAGAAAACACTAGTTGAAGATATGGAAGAGGTGGTCATAAAAAATAAGCAAAAAGATCTATATATATCAAAGTTTTCAAAAAGGATGATAGATTTCATTAAGACTAAATCTACTACAGAATTGAAGGAACATGACATGCCAGACAGAACATCATGTGCAATAGATTTTAACAAAATTATTGTAAAAAATATCTACAGGAATACTACTGAGAAGAAGATAAATGAGATGAAGGAAGTAGTTTCAAAGTTTAACATCCTGTTTGACAATAGAGTTAGTGCTGGACTTCCTTCTTGTTGGGATCTACAAAGAAACCTGCTGCCATGGAAAACATATGAGACTTTGTTGGTTGAGGCAAAAAGCAAAGTTGATAACACTCATGAAAAGATAGCAGTATTGAAAGGAGCCACCATTGTGAACTACCTAAACAAATATTTTAAGCTTCTCTCGATGGTGAAGACTCTGTTTACAGACAAGACTACTCATGGTAGGATTACAGCTTGCAGAATAGCACTTGACAAGTTAGAGGAAGCACCAAAGTCAAATGTGCCATTATGGAGAAAGTGCAAGGAATGGATGATAGAGCAGACCAAAGATGCATCAGCAGGACCACTTACTCAAGCCACAGATTTAAACAGCGAGCAGCAATCCCCAATCATACTCTAATTTCTGTTACTTCTTGTTATCTTGTTTTCTTGAGAAGAATAGTTGTCTTTTACCCTCTAATGTAATATTATGTAATGACTTTTACTTTAGACAGTTAGAAGATAGTTAAGCAGTTTGACAGTTTTGGTAGTTACCAACTGTCCCATGACGTATAAAAAGAGGCAAAATTATTAAAAAAAGTCCGAATTTTGAAGAACCTAGAGACTATGTTGTTGTATTCTTGATAAATTGATGATAAATGAAAGAATGAGAAGTTTTCCACACATTGTTGGGTATGATTTTGTAATTTATCTATTATGTGTCATCATGTTTCTTCCTTTCTTTAAATATTGTAATGAAGTTGTATGTCTTTTTTTACTTATGTGAATGAAGTTAAAATTCCTTAAAAGAGTGCTCCTATATTTAAAGTTCCTACCTCTATATTTTCTTCTAAGTTACAGATAATAGTTCTTGTCAAACACAATATATTATCTTTAACTTCTCAATGCATTCTTCACACAACATTTATATTCAGCATCACATGGCATTCTGATATTTTCATATTAGCTAAATATTAAGAATTAAAAGTCAGGTCCTTCAAGCCCTTCACATGAGGATACATTATACAAATAAGTGATATGCATAATAAAAGTTAATGTCTTAAGCACAATTTCTACACAGCCAGGATATTGGTTTCTTAAGGGAGAATAAGAAGGATGATCTTGGACTACTATGAATATGATTGGATACACTTCAATCATTGAAGCACATGCATAAATTGGACTAGAGGATGGAGCAGATCTAGCACCAATTAGGCATTCCACTGGTAGAAAGTAGACCATCATATAGTTTGCCCAATCCCATATCAATCACTAGCTCAACTTCGTAACTATGGCATGATGCCAATCTGAATATGTCAGGTGTTTTTCTTTTTTCAGTTTCTTATGTTTATGGTGAGTCACACCCCTATGTTAAACTCAGCTTGGATAATTTTGTATTATTGTGCTCTCAATTGTTTATGTCCTCTTTAAGGAGAATATATTTTGGATATGGTCAAGACTCTCATGTGAAAGAGTCACTAAAACTATGTAATCCTTGTTCTATATCTCATATTTCCAACCAATAAAATTTGACATCACAAAAACAAATCAAATACAAAAAAAAAATATTTATTGCATTTAAATACATAATAAAATACAAATTTATGATAAATGAAATATTTATAATCACATAATATAATACAAGGATATTAATATTTTAAAAATTAATATTAATTAAAAAATTAATAATCTTATACAAAATTAAAAGATACCATATTACATAGTGTTATATATGTATATGATCATATACACACAAACAAAACAAAACATAATGAATCAATGTTATTTATATAACTTTTTGAATTTTAAATATTTATCTTTCTTTTTGTTTGCTAAGTTTTATGAGTCTTTAGATAATTTCATAATTAATCTTTGGCTTAGAAACCATGACCCAAGGGCATCTAAGTCGTCAAAATTACCCAAGGATCGCACCTGATCTAGGCCACATCAACCCTTAAAATGTCTAGATTTTTTCTCATGAAGTTTTGAACTCATGACCTTAACACCAAAATTTTAAATATTTATCTTGATTAGATAACAAAATATTATTTAAAAAATTATTATAATATTATATAGTATATTGTACATTTATTTTGTTTGTTTGTTTTAAATTATTGTAAAATGATTTTCCTTATTTATTTTTTATTTTTCAGGTAATGTGAATCGTGAGATGACTGACACACCTAACTTGTAGCTTGAGTAATCGTGAGCCAGGGACATCTATGCCATCAAAATCATTGATGGATCACACTCGGCATCGGCCACACTAGTCCTTAGTATGGTTGGATTTTCGCCCACAAGGTTTCGAATCGATGAATTTTTCACCACAGAGTGTCTTAACTTAACACCTTGTCATTATATATTATATGCCTCGTGGACTTAAAAATATTTTCTTTATTTGTTATTATTATATTAGTATTTTAAACAACTTAAAGATTATTAAAATAAATAAAATACCTATTTATAAAATATATTAATCATTAATTTATATAAATTAATTAATTAAAAAAATCATGAACAATTATATTATATATTTCCTTTATTTATTTATTTATTTTTAATATTTTAAAGAACATTTTTGAAAAATAACAAAAAACAAACAAACTACAAACTTATTTTTAATTAGACACCATATTATCAATGTCAAAAAGTTACATACATCATGAAGCTTGTGTGCTCTAATCAGATTTAAGAATTGCCAAACCAAAGATTGAAAATTAAGATCTTTATATTATGATGATTTTTCTTAATGAGAGCATCAATTAGACAAAAATACCATAGGATAGGAGGACTAAACATACTAAGACTAAAATTGCATTAACGAAGCAGATGCATTGGAAAATTTTCTAAAAAGGCGGTAAGGAGATATGACAGTTGTTAGCGAGATTCTTATTTCTTGTTGTTTGTTGTATTCCCTGAGGAATTATGATTGCACATCTTGAGGAGCAGGTTGAGATTTTGATCCATAACTTCTAACATGTCTTCAAATTCAACGAGCTTACGAATAGTATGCTACTAGTTTGAGATAATATGCCATGATGTGCCTAAAAAGAATCTTGGCGTGTCAATAAATAATCACTTCCTACAGGTAACTAGCATACATGACATGAGTGGAAGTGCTCATCCTTGGAATCCACTTTTGAGTTTCAACTTGCACATGTTGATCAAAAGTGTACCAATGATCTCGCCTAAACTGGGTTTCATAATGGGAAATTTCCTAGCACACCATTTCTAGAATGATTTTCTCATAATGAGGTTAGGACTGCCTGGCTTGACTTTAGGCTCTTTGTTGGATGGAAAGTGGAGGGTTTTCGGGCAAGAGATAGGAGGGGTAGGGACAACCTTTGTGCCTGCAACAATGAGAAGTTGAGGGGTTGATGTAGGTCATGTTTTTGAGAAAATGTTGTCTTAGTTAGGGAAAGAGGAGCATAGATCTTGTAAGAGGATAATCTGGTGATAGGGATGGACAGGTGAACTTGAGGAATAATGGCTTGAGCAGAGTGCCATGAAAACAAGGGAGTCAAGTTAGAAGGATTGGGAGAGTCGAAACAGTGTGAGAATTCTATATTTAAATAGACCATTATGTGTTGTAGCTAAAGCTAATCCACATATTGAAATGTCCAAAGAATGGCCCAATTAGAAGGAATTCAAAGAAAAAGGGTTGATTGCAGTGAAAATTATATTACCCTATTAGTAAAGGAGCGCGTAGTGAAGAGGAAAATGATCTAAATTACTATTGTTGATAGCATTGGTAGTCTCTGAAGGAACTCCTGAGCTAGAGTGGATGGAGTACTGGAGTTGCACCTTGATAGGGAAAATTTTGCAAAGATGAGGAGTAGGCATTTGATCCATCATCAAAATGCACCTTATTATCTTTAAGGAGATCCTTGTCTGAGAAGATACACAACCAAGATTGTGCTATATTATGAGAGGTGTTGTCAATAATCTTGTCCTCTAAGGATCGAAGATGGACTATCTGATTATGATTGTATGTTATCATTCTCAAATGATGTAGCAGAGTGATCGGTCATTGCTGAGAGGCAATGTTTCCTCGGGTTGAGTTTTGCTGGTGTGTGTATCCTTGGAAATGTTGTGAAACCAATGGAACGAGGATTTTAGGGATGATGTGTAAAGTTGTGGCAAGTAGCAAACATGCTAATTTCCACTTGGTCATGAATTTTCATTGTATCATTGTGGGGTAGGGGGGTTTGTGTTAGGGCACCCACCTTGGGGAACAAACTATAAACTTATTATTGTATATATCATTCATTAAGCAGGAAAAAAAAATAATATATTATCTATATATATATATATATATATATATATAAAATATATATATATATATATATATAAAATATTAAAAAATAAAAATAAAATAAAATAAAATAAAAAACAAAAATTTTCACATTGATTTACTAATAATAATTTCAAGATAAGGATCGACCTTTAAGCCCTACAGTGGGTGGATCGACCCTAAGGCCTTGACACTACTGCATCCCCAACAAGAAAATTTGCATGGTCATTTGACTTTGCGATCTATGGGAAGGCTCAATCAATTTGTGGATAACAGATCAACCCTAGGACTTTGAAGCCTTGAAGTTGGTGGAACGTTCCTGGGATTTGGGGTTGTTGTAGTCCCCTTCAAATGATTTTGTGAGATTTTTTGTTTCAGTGATATGCATGATCCATCTGCTAGGTGGATAATGTTGATTTGATCTTCAGTTAATTTTGATTGGCAACCATGACTCCATTATCTTTTTAATGGAATATCCTTTCTGTAGACAACCGGGGATAACTTATTTTGTTATAATTTTGAACTAGGAAGTTGAGAATAAGGTCGTTGTCGCTTCACTTTAAGTGACAAATCTAAGATTCTATTGGTAAATACATAGTGAATATTTTAGGAAATGGAGCTTCACAAGCTTGCTTTCTCGTGGCTAGGTTTCCCCGGACTCCTAAATCACTGTCATTTGGGTGTTGTGTTTCAATTGTTACTTCTAGTTTGTTGTTCATTGGGTTGCTGCTACAAAGGTAAAACTTGGGCTTTCATCTCGAATTGCGCATCATCACTTTGAATGCCCACAGAATGCAACAGGTTGGTTTTTTGTTGTTGTTGTGAGAATCAATACATGCACAATGAATGTCCCAAACAAACTTGTGACGAAGGTAGAATCAATTCCTCATATGGACCTAGGGTTTTTCTCCCCAACAAAAAAAAGTGGTACTGTTGAAAAAGGGTTATTGGGAGAGTTTATTGGCTCATGGCCAGGTTATGAAGTTGTTGAAGATTGGGTTTTTGATAACTAGGAAAATCATGAACCCAAGAGAATTTTATATTATGGAAATGGGTATTACGCATTTATTTTTTGAGAACCAAGAAAATAGAGACCAAATCTATAAGTCTAGTTCTTATTTCATGACTACCATAGGCTTGTTTCTCACTGATTGGTCTTTGGAATTTAATCTCATGATCGAAATTTTGTCTACATTTATGTGGATCAAATTGTCATTTATCCCTCTTCTTTGCTAGAGTAAGGGCATTTTTAAGGCTATAGGAGATAAATTGGTCTAATTTATCACAAGTGGCACGGAAAATGGAAATAATTTTTTTGTGCTTATATTTGTGTTGAAATATAATAGATTTCACAAAAGGCCTCTCTGAAATGATTTTGCTAAATCTAGATGGTTGGTCTCACCTCCAGGTTCTGGATTATGAACATGTCCCTTTCAAGTGTAATATGTTTCATGAGTATGGACACTTTGTGAAAAGCTATACAAAGGCTTCAAATTCTCAAAGCTCTCCAAATCCATTGCCTCCTAAATTAGAGAAAGGAAAAATTAAGCAAATGTTCATTCCAATTAAAAGGAAACACAAGAATCATAGAAATAAGAAGAAACAGACATGTAAGGATGAATCTTAGCATCAACCCCTAACAATAGTTTTGAATTCCTAAGTGTTCCAAAGGAAAAAGGTGAGAATCATGAGGTCCAAGTGGATCAACGAGTACCACCCAATAATACTCCTTTTTCAAAGGTCCCTCTTGATCGGAAAAATGGATAAAGATCAAATCAAGACTCTCCAAAGAAAACTTATGTGGTGGGAAAAGTTTCTCCAAAGGTCCCTTACGCATTGAAAAATGAAGAAATTGGTGCAATGGTCAAGAGGAAGTTCTCCTCTTTTCCTCCTTGTTAGAAAATATAACTATGTTCGGTCTTCAATAATGTATGTACTTGTCAAAAGAATAAAGAAAATACTTTTTATTATTGTAAGAATGACTTATTAAAGAATCAGTTTCATGTTTGGGTCTTCATTATATTAGTAAAAGTCCCCATTGTGGACTCCTAAGATTAATATTGAGTTTATAGAGTCATTGTACATTCGAAGAAACCCTTCTTGGGATTTTGAATCATTTTAAAAGGTTTTGTATCAAGTGAAAGATCAATTATGCACCCTCCACATCATTTCAGCCCAAGAGAGATCAAGTCAGCCTAAGGACCCTGCTTCGACCCACAAGAAACCTATATATACAAGGAGGTCAAATTCATTTGGAGTATTCACTCTCAAGCAAGTTAGATATCTCAAGAAGAGTTGGAGAAGTGTGAATTTTGTTGCTGGGAGGTCGAAAGAAGTGTGATTTTGGGGGAGTATATAGAGAGGAATAAAATTGATTTTTTGGTGCCTCTCTCTCTCTATTTTGTGGTTTGGGTTGGGATATCGAAGTCTCCTATTATTTTTTTGTTGTCGGATGCATGTTGGTCTTGGTATAGAGTAGAAAATCTCAAAGAATACTATTGAAAGGAAGAATTATCTTAACTTGTTTTTCCCCTCGAGGGGCGTTTAACCCTGGCATGTGCCTATATCTTGTGTCTCTTGTTTTTTTACCTTCATACACACAATATGGGAATTTCTTGATGAAATATAAGATAATAAAGAAGTAAAATAAGCCAACACACTCACAAGTAATTATCAAGAAAGGAGAATCAAACCCTTGATATAATACCTTTGATTTTCCAACATGGTATCAGAGCTAAGGTCAAGAGAAGTTGAAGATCACTTTTTTGTCATGGATTCTCCCTCTATGGTGAACTACATAAGATTGGGTTACAACATTTTTGGTAGATGGATCAAGAAGGTCATCTTATACTTGTTCAACAAGGTCAATAGTCAAGGATTCTTGGTTTCCCTTATAGGTTCTTTTACTCATGACAATGCATGGATCATTGATAGTGGAGCATCGAGACACATGATAGGTGAAAGCAAGCAACTTCACACATTATCAAAGGATCCATCCTCTCATGAAGTGGAATTGGGTTACAAAAAAATCTATGTTTTTAGAGGCTTGGGATCAACATCATTAAAGTTGGATAATGGATCGAAGCTACATCTCAAGAACATTCTCTATGTTTCACGTTTGAAAAAGAATTTACTTTCTATTTATTGTTTAGAAGATAAATGGGAAAGGATTGCTTTTGTTGATGGAAAAGTATTGGTTTGGGGAAAAGACTTAGCATTGATAAAGTTAGGGTTATTGGAGTTCCTGAAGGAAGCCTTTTTCGGGTTATCACACCATCTCCTCAACCCTTAGTTCATATGGAAATAAGTCCCATTGAACTATGGCATTGGAGGTATGACCATCTTCATTACAGGGTCATCCCTACTCTTAGTCAACTCGTTCATGGTATTCCTAATATGAATTTAGATCATGAAGGTGTGTGCAGGGATGCTCTTTGGGGAAGCATACTATAGAGTCATTTCATATTAGTGAAACTAGGTCTAAAGAAATATTAGACCTCATCTATTCCAATGTGTGTGGGCCCAGGTTTGACAAATCACTTGGAGGTCTTATTTACTATGTAACATTCATTAATGACATTCTAGGAAGACATGTCTCTACCTACTCAAAACTAAATATGAAGTATTCGATAAGTTCAAGGAGTTCAGGGTTGAAGTGGAAACCCTAACTAAAAGAAAGATAAAAAAATATGAGGTACGACAATGGTGGGGAATACACTTCTAAAGAGTTGCTTTCATATTGTAAGAGGAAGTTATTAAGAGGAAGCTCATTTTTCCCTACTATCCCGAACAAAATGCATTGGCTGAAAGGAAGAATAGGTGAATTGAAGGCGGCGTTCGAACTATGCTCCTTGATCAAGATCTACCGAATTTCTTATGGCGTGAAGTAGTGATGACTCCCATGTATATTCAAAATAGAAGTCCTCATAAGAGTCTTGATAATACTACACTAGAAGAAGTATTCACAGGGTAAAATTCAAGTGTGGATCATCTCTGAATCTTTGGACATCCAACATATATACATGTTCTGAACGATAAGCAAAAGACATTTGACTCGAAAAGTATCAAGGGAATATTCATTGGTTATAGTCTTTTCTCAAAAGAATATAGAATATACATAAAGGAAGGAAGACACATTGAAGTAAGCACGAAGTCATATTCGATTAAAATCAAGCTTACAAGAAATCAAAGGATATTCCTATCGATTTTGATGATGAAGAAGTTCTTGTATTTGAAGAAGAAGAAGTTCATCATGAGAACTCTACTACAAATGTTGAAGAAGAAGGACCAAATGAGTCTATTCAACCGGTGGTTGTCCCAACCACAAGGAAGAGGCCAAATTGTTTGAAAGATACATTAGAATATTTTGACGGACATGAAGCTACAAAAGGGTCCTCCTAGGAAAGTAAGAAACTAAAGAGATATTTTGGCTATCTTGCATATATGAAAAAGTTAATTGAAGTTGAACCATCTACATTCAAGGGAGATGAGCATGAAGAGGTTTGGAAGAAATTTATGTAGGAAGGATATCAATCGATCATGAATAATGGGGTTTGGGAGCTCATTCCTAGATCTAGTGACAAATCGGTTGTCACATCAAAGTGGATCTATAAGATCAGACATGTTGTTAATGGGAGTATGGAAAAGTACAAAGCAAGGTTCATCGCAAGGGGTTTCTCTCAAAAGGAAGGTATTAACTATGAATAAACCTTTGCACCTACAACAAGGTACACTACTATTAGATCATTGATTTCATTGGATGCTATAATGGGTTGGAATATCCATTGAATAGATAGGAAGACCACATTTCTAAATGGTACCATTAATGAGGAAGTGTACATCAAACAACCCGAGGGACTTGAAGTGAATAGCAGGGAATCTCATGTTTGCATACTCAAGAAGGCCCTATATGGTTTGAAGCAATCGCTAAGGGCATTCTATGCAAAATGGATGCATATCTACTTAGAATTGGGTTCTTGAAGAGTACTGATGATCTAAATATATACATCAAGGTCGTGAATAATGAGTCTGTCATTATTATACTATATGTGGATGATCTATTCAACACTGGTGCAGAATGCAAGAAGATGTTGGGAGATGAATTTGAAATGAAGGATCTAGGACTGATGCATTACTACCTAGGTCTAGAAGTATGGCAGAGACCTGTGGAGATATATTTAGGTCAAGGAAATTACATCATCAAGTTATTGCAGAAATTTGGGATGATGGATTCCAAGTTGATGAATACTCCTATGATCACTAACCTCGAGAAGTTGAGGAGCTCCGACTCTAGTCTCGTGGATCCTACCTCATATCGACAGTTGGTAGGTTCCCTAATGTATCTGGTAAATACTAGGCCAGATATATGTTTTGCAGTAAACATTCTTAGTGAGTTTCAGTTAGAGCCTCGTCATGATCACTCAATAGTTTCCAAACATATATTTAGGTATCTTCATTGCACTATACATCACTACCTAAAGTATGATAGTAAGGAAGTCAAGCTAATTGGCTTCACAGAATTTGATTGGGGTGGAAGTGAGACCAATGGAAGGAGCACTACTAAAGGATGCTTTAGTTAGGGAGCTGCTATGATCTCATGGATGAGTAGGAAGCAAGATCTCGTTGCATTGAGTAGTGCCGAGGCAGAATATGTGGCTACATGTGAGTAGGAAAAGAGGTTGTTTGGTTAAGAAAGCTTCTGACATATTTGTTCGAGAAGTGTTTGGGTCCTACTGTGATTAATTGTGACAATCAAAATTATATCAAGATGTTTGTAGATCCCATGTTTCATCTGAGGGCGAAACATATCAATAATAAGTTCCGCTTTATGAGGAACTTGGTGAAGGATGGGATCGTGAAGTTAGAGTATGTCCTCACAGATGAATAAGTAGCAGACAAACTAACAAAGACTCTTCCTAATAAGAATTTGAATATCTAAGGAACCTATTGGGTTTGGTAGATTTTGGTGATTGTATTGATGATAAGGAAATGGAAGAGATATGTTGAGGCTTTGTGAGTGAAGTATTTCCTGGGGAGACATCAGGTTAGCACTTTGTGTTGACATCTAGATCTCGAAGTTGAAAAAGTTGGTGTTGTTTATTGAGCTTTGTTTTGGATACAAACCTGTATGTTTGGGTTGGTGGTTAGAAAGTAAGCCTGATGGTACTTAGAGGGGCTTAAAGCTTGAGTCCACCTTAGTCCCACCTGGATAGATTCCCTGGTCAGGAATCTAGTCCATGGCATTGTGGTGTTTAAATTGTTGAGTGACTGGTTGGATAGATTCCCTGGTCAAGAATCTAGTCCATGGCATTCTGGTGCCTAAAGTCCTTCATGTTTTTCATATAGTTTGAGATCTTCCATTGTGTTTGTACATTATTAATACCTTTCTAGTTAAGAGGGAGTGTTAGAAAATGTAACTATGTTCGGTCTCAATAATGTCCCTGATTCATTATGTAATGCACTTGTCAAAAGAATAAAGAAAATATTTTTTATTATTGTTACAATGACTTATTAAAGCATGGTTTTCATGCTTGGTTCATCATTATATTATTCAAAGTCCCCATTGTGGACTCCTAGGATTAATATTGAGTTTATATAGTCATCGTACACTCAAAGAGACCCTTCTTGGGCTTTCGAATCATGTAAAAATATTTTGTATCAACTCAAATATGAATTTTGTACCCTCCACATCATGTCGACCTAAGAGAGATCAATTCATCCTAAGGACCCTCATTCGGCCCACAAGAATCCTATATACACAAGGATGTTGAAGTCATTTGGATCATTCACTCTCAAGAAAGTTCGATATCTCAAGAACATCTAGAGAAGTGTGAAGTCTATTGTCGGGAGGTTGAAAGAAGTGCAAGTTTGGGGAAGTATTTAGAGAGGAAGAAAACCAAGTTTTTGGTGCCTCTCTCCCTCTGTTTCATGGTTTGGTTTGGGAGATCTAAGTCTTCTAAGATTTCGTTGTTGTCGGAAGTTCCTGCCTAGTCGAAGTTGTTGGAAAGGGTCGAAGATCTAGGAGGCTAACATGGTATGGAGAGAAAGTATGGTCTTGGTCTAGGGTAAAGAGTCTCAAAGAATACTATTTAAAGGAAGAATTATATTGAGTGGATTTTTCCCTCGAGGGGGGGGGGTTTCCCAGGCATGTGCCTATATCTTGTGTCTCTTGCTTTGTGATCTTCATTCACACATAATATGGTAATTTCTTGATGAAAGATAAGATAATAAAGAAGTAAAAGAAGCCAACACACTCACAAGTAATTATCAAGAAAGGAGAATCAAACCCTAATATGATATCTTTGATTTTACAACACTCCTTCCTATTCAAATGTGCCTAAAAACCAAATTTTTTCCTCACCAATAATAAGAGGCGGGAAAAATCATAGGATAAAAAACTATGGTGCTGAGATTTTTCTTTCCTCTTGTGGGTCAAGCAGTGGGTCGCCTTCGAGCATTTTATAGAAATATTATGTTTTTTCATTTTCTTGTGAAATCAATTTGTTAAAATTTACTCCTATTGTCATGAAAAAGTAGGAATAAATATTTTAAGATTTAGTTTTGGACATTTCCCCTTGTTCTTCTTGGGAGAAGGTTGGATCATGCAAAAGTAATGTAACTCCTAATGAACTTGAGGTGCTAAGGGTTGGTCTTCTCAATATAATATATATACTTGTTCTTGTTAGATTTAAAAATGAATATATTAATAAGCTCATATTTATTTACTAAAACCTTACAAGCTTTATTTGTTTATTTTACACAACAATAAAAATTAATAAATTGTTTTTATTATATAGAATAAATGAAATTAAAACACAAATTTGATATTTATTACATTTTGATTTTTTTTTTATCTGGATGGAATAGTATATTTATATTTCATAAAAATTATGCTAAGCGCATAACAGTACAGCATTTACATGTATTTTTTGCTAGTCTATATTGATCAACACTATAGCAAGCAACAAATTTTTAAATTGTGATCGAAAACTATGCGCTAGAGTAGGCACAAGAGTGTTACAATGCTTTAAAGATTGTTAGCGTGTATATCCTCCCAAAAAGACTCACTAAAAACTAACACTTACAAAACATGGTTTGAGAGAAAGCTCAAGGAACTAGGGTTAAGCATAGATGCCTATTCATTAAGGTTTCGTTTTGCTAGATGGACCCCCACTTTTGTAAAATGGTCTCCCTTCTTATTGTTGTGTCTATGAACATGAATAAAATATTTTGAATGAGAGCTTCCTAGCACATGATAGGCCCTTTTTACAATGACTTGAAGTTTGATGTCAAATGAAATAGAGCCATTGATGAAGTGGCACAAGAGAATGGAAATGACTAATGATAATGAAATCTTGAATGCTATTCTTCGTAACCAGAGAGTGAACTTGCATAAGCATTTAGGCTTCTCCTTGGTTATTTGTGGCAAATCCTAAATTCCAAGAGAAGCGGTGTTCCCATTGATTTGATCTTTAGAATGATATTATATCTACTACATTTAAATATCTAATAAAACTAAAATTCTTTTATGAATTATGTATTCATAGTCACATAATATAACATAATGGTACAAATATTTTAAAACTAATATTTACTAAACATTAAATTTTAATAATTTAAATTTATTTTTTATATATCATATTACACACAATGTTATATAGATATATAATGATATATTACGAAAACAAAACATAACACAATACACTATAGTACAACACAACATATTATAACACTATAAATAACAAAAACTTAAAAGGTAACAATTAATTTGAAAAATAAAATTATTAAATATAATTCTATAAGTTCATTTTAATTAACATACTTGTGAGTGGTATAAATATATATCATATAAAGGTGGAAGGAATGGGAGGGGTTATCCTTTTCCTTGAATAAAATCAAATTTTAGTGCTTGGGGTATGGGTACATGAACTAACATCCAAGATAATTTTTTCACTGTGTGGAAAGGTCTAGAGCTCGCTATAAGGAAGGGTACAAGGAGAAGGATGATTTAAGAAGATTTTATGATTGTTAAAAGGAAAATCTTCAAATCTTAGTTGAAAAATTCCCACCAAATTCGACAATTATGAATAAGATAGCACTACAATTACAAAAAATTGAGGAGATTGCTATCTACCACATATTCATACATTTAAACGTGGAAGCAGACAAACTTGACGATGAAGGGGCAATGTTGAGGCAAGGTATATTAGAACTAAATCAAGCATAGAGGATTTTCTCTCCACTCCCATGAGACACATCCTTTTGGTTTCGCTCGAATTGGTTGGCCAATTTGGCCACTGGTTGACGTACATGAGGGGCATTGAATTTGAAAGTATTTTCATGAGAGTTATAACTATCTCCATGTGTAAGAAACCCCATATTATCCCTAGCCCCCACTAAGAGTAGAAAGAGGCAGTTACTCTACTGACCCAACTCTAGTGTCCAATTATGGAAATGGGGTCTAACTTTTTTTACCTTTTCCAACTTCCTAAAAAATTATAGCCAATGACATCATTATGTTCATCTCTTCGAGACTTTTCCAATGATATAAAGTGTCTTCATCTGAGTCCTAGATCAAAAGGTATTGTCATTAACAGTAAATTCAATTCATTATTAACCATATAGATGGTTGGCCTATTTGATTTGTTTTAAATGGGATTTGATATGGAATTCCTTCTTGTTCATCTAACCACAACTCTCCATAGATTTGAATTTTAATGCCTTGCACTCCTCTCCACTTCAAATCTTTATTTTTATGGCAAATTACATTCTTATTGTAGGATCCTAGATCTAGGTAGATCCAAAATTAATGACTTTCGAGAGGCATACAAATTTGATGACGTGTTGTTATATAGTCAAAGGTTATCTAAGAATATCTCATATTTTTCTTTTGCCCCATAGCTTTCATTGTGGATGCACGAGTTGAGTATGGAATGTTTGGAAGTGACCACCTCCAGGAATCATGCCCTTGAGCCTTGGAAGTAATTAGGGGAAAATTTGTTTGAAGTATTAATGGTCATGGTGGAAATATCACAAGGACAAGGAAGTTGGTGTTCATCTATTGAAAAAACTCGAGAAGGCATGCCTCTAAACACTAAGTGAAAAAGGAACCTTCAATAAAAGCTAGGCCCTCCCAAATTTTATAATTTTCAAGTGTTTTTATATATTATAAATATGACCCTAAGTGAATATGGAACCTTCAATAAAATCTAGGCCCTCCAAAATTTTATAATTTTCAAGTGTTTTTATGTATTATAAATATGCACTTTTTTGGGACAAGGTTGAAGTCTATGGGAGATACCAATGTAAAATTGTAGTTTAAAAAGCCCGCTAAAGCAAGAAAATCTTGTTATGGTTAAACTTGAATACCAAAACCTTTAAAATTACTTAAGCATATAAATGGTTATGGCAATGCAACCAAATATTTTAATACAAGTGCTATTGTTTTAAAAAAATAGAAAAGTAAATAGATAAATATAGTTTAAAATGCCAAGTTAACAACCATGTACATTTTGTATAAAAAAAATATCATGTAATAAGAATCAAATTATAAAATGTAAAATTCAAAACCATATACATTTCATTATCTTATATGCATTATTCATTTTTATCTAAATAAAATATAAATTAATTCAAGTTTATATTTACAATATTCTAATAGAAAATAAAAATACAAACTTGTGATAAGTTATATATGCAAGTAAACAATACATGACACAAAACATTATATTATAACACAACATAAATAATTCTTTAAATTTAAAATTTTATTTGTATAAATATTTAAATTTTAAATAGCAACCAAGGGGAAACTCAATTGGGGAAGGTAGTGAAAATGAAATGCTATATGAGAGGATGGTTCAAATCCCCTTATTCACCTATACTTGCTAAAGGGGCATACATAGGCACCTAGATGTTATAGTGACATTGCAATCAATTCCATACTAGCACAAAGACTAGCCCACTTAATACACAAGTATGTATGTTTTTTTCTTCTTTAAAAAAATACACCGATTCCTCTAACATTAAAAGAAATATTAAAAAAATATAAAATAAAATATTTAAATTTTAAATGTTAATTTTTATTAAATAATATAATTTTTAATGTCAAATTCATTTTTTTATATCACTTTTTACTACAAATTATATTTGCAAACTCTAAAACTTAAAATTAAAATTAATAAATAAATTTATTTATTTATTCGAAAATATAGACTCTATCTACTGAAAGATAGTTTTAGCCATGTTTACATGTTTATGAGAGGAATAGCTCAAGTACATTTGTGTCAAGTCATTAATATCAATGTATAACACAGGTACAATTGTAATAATAATAATAATTTATATGGTAATTTACACTTTTTAAAAATATTATTTTATTAAACATCAAAATTTAATAACCTTCAATTTATTTAAAACACATAATATTATGCACAATATTATATGCTTACAATCATATATACACACATAACACATCCATTTTTATTAAATAATATATTTTAAATCTCAAAATTATAATTTTTAAATATAACTTTACAAGTTCATTTTTAACCAATCTCTCAACTATATATCACTTAAATCAAAATTCATTTTTACTATAAATTTATTATTGGTAAAACTCTAATAAAAA
>APFE031359470.1:85062-112697 GCA_000404065.3 Pinus taeda | reverse complement strand
GGTAGATCATTCTGATTGATCTTTTGATTTATGCAATTAGGAACCTGCGTGTAGCGTGTGTGATTGTTGCTAGACCCGTGTTGGGCTAGTGGGATCGCCTCTGTCCAAAGAGGGGATTTACCAGTTCAACAATTTGGCGACTCCGCTCGGGATTTTCTTGTTGATTGTTGTATTGTTTGATTTGTAAATTGTGGACGGAGTCTGAAGAGCGGCCAGGTAGCCTTCGAAACACTTCTGCTATGCAGAAGTGAAGTAGATCAACGCCACTTCAGTCGATCTCCGATTCAGTTTACAAACTGGACAATCTCAATCTTGCCTTGCATGTCATTTTTCCCTCGATTATTTGTCTGAATAATTTTCTTGGTTAGAGTCCTTGCTGGCTCTGTCTAGATACTAGAAGCCAAGCTTGGGACCATCCGTTCTGTCTTTTTGCCTGGCAAACTCCGCCAGCGCGTTTTTTCTTTGAACAGTCGCGCTGGTTGGCGCGTGTTGCTCTCAGACAACTCGCGCCAATCTCTGTTTAGCGCGAGTTTTAGACTTACAGTCGCGCCGCACTGGTTAAGTTTTTTGATTAAGATTGTTTTCCAGTCTCTTGAGCTTGGGTCTGTGTCTTTTTTCTCTTTTTATACCTCCTGGAAGTCTGTTGGACTGTTCTTTGGCTGGTGGTTTTTTCCGTTCTTCAGTTGTTCGCCTTTGTCCATCGATTTTACATCTTGGCCTTTGTGGCTTTGTTATCGAGCCTTCTGTTGGATTTATGATTTACAGATCCAGTCATTTCATTGATTGATTTCCACATTCTTCTGGTGATTGTATCAGTTTTACATTTCATGCTGCAAGTGTCTCGCTTTTAACTTGCTTGTTTTTACCTGACTTCATTGGGACTTAGATTACATAGTTCTTTGAAGATCTTGGTTTTTCTTTGCTTTGCTGGGTTATTGTTCGTGTTTCAGATCTGGTCATAGATTCTTTGGAATGAATTATCTAGTTGTGAATATCTCTTGAAATCCATTAAGTGCATTATACTATTTTTTAAAGAAAAGAAAAAGATTTTTTGCTTTTCATCAATTAGCATGTTATGTTAATTTTTTGCTTTTAAAAAAGAAAAAAGAAAAGATTTTCCTTTCTTGTTATTAGCTGCATTAGGATTTTTGGGATCGTTTTGTTTGTGTGAACCTCTTAACTCTTCTGTAGCTAGAATTCATCCAAACGAAACGCATACAATTCTCGTATGTAGTTGCATTTAGGACATTTCAAGAGATCGCATACGGTAAGGCCGGAAACTGAGACTTAATCAAAGAGAAACCATAAAATTAATTCAATGAACCTAACAACGCATTGAAACTTAACGCTCACATTCTAGAGGTCTAGGTTAGAGACGTGTTCCAGCGTCGTTAAGCCTGGTAGTTTATCGTTGAGTGGTTGGGTGATTCCTCCACGGTGAAGCGATAGGTGCCAGTACGGATTGTGCTCCCACGTACCGTCGAATATAAATTGGGAGACCCCTATAGGCTTGTAACCTTTTGATCCATAGGAAGCCGAGTCTACCACCCTACAAACCGTAATGCACTGAACACAACATTCGGGAAGATTGACTGCAGTACGGGAAGTCCTTGGTGATCTTCTGATCGCTAAGGTGTATAAGCAGTTTTACGGATTGTTTGGCAAACCCTTTTTCCTATATTTCCAGAGTAGTCATCTTTTGATCCTTTTCAGACTGTCTAACAGAAAAGGTGTAAGTGAGCAGCTTGTCACTTCGTGCTCATTAAATAATCGAAGGAGACTAGAGTCATCTTTTCGTCCTTTTCTCGACTCTTTAAAGATGAAAAGGTCAAGTCAAGTGTCTTAAAAAATTTATCTGGCCACGATCACATTACCCAGTTAGATCTTGTGTACGCTAGCTTGAGTAGGATTTCGTTTTGATATGGCAACCTTTCCAAGATTCATCAACCTAAGTTCCCCACCTGATGGGAATTCTGGTCGTTTCCCTTCTCCTGGAAATGCTGGTGCTCTTTATATGGCAACATTAACCCTTCCGGGGTTAACTGTCGGGTTACCGGTTTGGCTATTTTCAAACTCTGTGGTCCCTACTGTGTCGGCTGATACTCCATCAGTCCCTCCACCTGCACAACATCCTGTTCAACCAAAGGTGGACCCCACCCCTTCGACACCTACTTCAACGCCTCCTTCTTCTGCTTCACCTGGTGAAAGTCTCGTTTCAAGTACCCAGGTGGCTAAGAAGAAGAAGAAGAAGACAAAGAAGAAGAAGTCAAACAAGAGAACAGTTACAAACACAATAACGACTACAAGCACAACTGTTGTTCCACCACGGATAACAGAAGACGGACTCCTTCCCACTCCTCCGCACAAGGTTAAGTTTCCTTGCAGATTATGCAAGGAAAACCATCTTCTTCGCGATTGTCCTGGTATTCCCAGGATCTTAAGAATATGGTCTCGTGATCCAGCCCGTCCCTCATCGTCCACTGAAGCTCATGGTGATGTTATCTCACCCGTTGGGAATACTAATGGAAAAGGGAAGATTAGATTCCCTTGCAAACTTTGTGAAGGCAATCATTTCCTTCACCTTTGCCCACTCATGGACAAAGCCTCCTCTGTTTTGGAAAGTCTTGCAGTTCCCTCACCCCAACTCCCCGCTGGATATCAACGTCTTTCTGCAACTGTAGATTGCCCTCCTGCTAACCACAAGGTTGGTTTACATACCTTTCTTGTTCAGTCTCCTCTTCCTGAACCTGGCTCCACCCAGCCTGTTCCCGATCAACCATTGGTCGGCGATCGTGTCAGTTCGAGTTTACCACCCGTTGACCAACCTGTTCTAGGAGAAAGTCATAAACAGGTTCTTCACGTCTCATCAGATTCTCTCTCCTGAGTCTGACAGCGATCCTCTTATCCTTGTTGACTCAGAGGGTCCTTCTTCGGATCCGTTCGAGCAAGGGAGCAATCATACGATTCCCCCACCAAGCAATTCAACCATCTCCTTTGATTGGAGTCACCTGACCACTTACCATCTTCCATCCCATGTGCCTTTCCAGATTACTGTGCATGCCTATGATACGGCCTTACCTGGCACTGTTTTGGATGAAGGCGCGTCAGTCACTCTCATGCCGTATACTACTTGGCAAGCTCTTGGTTCCCTGCCACTCAGGCCGGTCATGCATACCCTGTTGGCTTTTGACGGAAGAGCATGTCCATCTCTAGGAGTCCTCCCACAGCTCCCTATTACTCTCGGAGGCAAAATCGTCTATATAGACGTAATGGTTATCCAAAGTGCTCTCGGTAACAATTTTCTCCTTGGTCGTGACTATATTTATGCCATGGGGGCTATCGTCTCTTCGCTTTTCCGTGTGCTTTGCTTTCCACACAATGGAAGGATTGTCACTATTGACCAATTATCGTTCTT
Organism: Pinus taeda; assembly: GCA_000404065.3. Lineage (NCBI taxonomy): Eukaryota > Viridiplantae > Streptophyta > Pinopsida > Pinales > Pinaceae > Pinus > Pinus taeda. Next base: position 109,282 of record APFE031359470.1, on the reverse strand, counting down.
TAGCCCCCCTGTGCCATTGTCACCTCCTCCTGGTTCTCATCCACTAGTTGTATCTGCCTCCCCGCAGGTCAACTATGTGGGTACCTCTCACATGCCTATATCCAGCACTACCGACATCGTCAATAGTGTTTTTGGGGCATTGGATCCCGACTTCCACGGCTTTGACCTCCCATCGGGACCGCCACTCCTGGAAGCCCTGACTTCCTCTTTATTATGACGAAGACTGGGTGGAGCATAGTTCATTTCCCTCTGTCAAGCTCAATAAAAAATGAAACAAGGTGTCTCGAGGATAGTTTTGATCTTGTGGCGACCTCGTTAAAAAATGAAACATGATTGGTCGGAGCATAGTTCTTTCTCCTATGTCAAGCTCCTTAAAAAATGAAATTCGGGCCTGTTTGTGCATCGGACTTTCATTCCATCCAATGGTTTCCATTGTTGGCCAGAGGAGAGGCTGTCGAATACACGGTCGAACGTCATTCTCGAGGATAGTTTTGCCAATGTCTCAACCTCGTTAAAATAATGAAACTGTTTGTCCACGAGGATAGCTCATAACCATCATGTCAACCTCGTTAAAACAATGAAACGTGTGTTCATGCTTTTTGAACACATAACCATTTTGTCAACCTTCAACCCATTTTCAATGGGCTGAAGCTTGGGGGGCATATACCTCGGATTGATACACGATGTTTGGGGGCATGCCCGTTTCATTTCCCATCAAGCATAGTTTGCATGTATGCCATGTGCTTTTAAGCTTGTATAAAAATTAAATTTTGTATAAAGAATAAAATATATGCGTGTAAATACATTCCAATGGGTCATTTGTTATGCAGTAGATACATTAGATTACATGTGTGTCGAACAGTCGCATAGCATATAAAACACATAGTCGCGTGGGAAAGATCCATCTAGGAATAAACATAAGCATATAAAAATACAAAAACACATGGATCACATGTTATGCAACTGATACATTTGCATAGCATAATTAAAACATCATCACATGTACAAGATCCATCCAAAAATCGATATGTATATATATACATGTGTCAAAGTGTTCGTGCCCCGCGCGTTACAAAAATAATACATGTCCCAAAGTCTATACAGCCGCTGACAGTGTACTCCTCAAAAATGTGCAAAACAAAACCTAGGCATCTAAGCACGGTTATGCTCGTGATAGCATGACACTGCTCGCACCAAACGTCTCAACAGACGATGGACGCGAGTAGACACTCCCACCGTATGCCTCTGGTAAGCTCTGGGCATATCTGCCAATCTTCCGTAGTCTGGGATACCTCGAGTGAGTGCCTCAAGGTTCTGCACAAGATCATCCTCACCCTCTATCTGAGGGTCTACTGCGGGTTGTGCTCTGCGCACATTATGAGGCACGTTAGCTGGCCGCTCTGCGTCAACATCTGTATAAATATATAGATGCTGTTAGAAATAGACATGTATTAACAAAAACAAAAATACATAAAAACATTAAAAAACAAAAGAGTTCTTACCCAGCTCCTCATCCCAATCCTCTCTGTCAGGTAGAGGGAGATCGGGATCTCCGGTGAAATTCGTGCCCGCATAGGGCCAGTCCTCAATGACTATCATCTGATGTCGGAGCCAGATGAAGAACTCAGGCTTCCAGGACATCGGTTGGCCCCCTCCTCCTCTGGGCATAAGTTCTGCCCATCGATGCAATCTCGGTTCCCTCAGTACTGGATCTGCCACTATCCCTCCAGGTACCCGGAAAATCGGCAACCGCTCTAGAAAGAAGGTCACTAGGATTGACCCATACCCAAACTGTTTGTTTCCATCCCGCTTAAACTTGGTAAGCTGTCGTTTGATATTGGTCGTCACTGCTGAAGCCCAATCAAACAATGTCGGGTTGAGACACTTGGCGGCCAGCAGCAAGTGATTCTTGCTGGCCTCGTGGGGTGCCTGTATACCTGCTGCCCAGATTATGGTAAGCAAAATAACTCGTAGAACCAAGCTGGGAACCGTGTTGATATCTATTTTCCTGCTGTTCACACCAAAATGTGCATGAGGACATAACCTATCCTTCACCTCCTCGATCTTCTCTGCAGAAGGTCGACTACCTGTTAGAATAGGACATGCACCCCGTCGTGATAAACCAGTAATGAAATAGACATCGGAAACATCCAATTCCAATGTTTGGTCCTTCAGGCGGAACACCTGATCCTCTACATCCCAAGCGTCTACTATGAAACGTAGTAGCTCAGGTTGTGCGCATAGGTAGGAGGTATGGAAGAATTTCTTAAGCCCGCAGTCTCTCAATGCAGTCATACAGTCATCATCCGCCAAAGCTAGGGCATCAACTTCGTTATGCTCTCGTTCTTTCCATTCTAGCACCATTTTTAGTGAAATCCTACAACCAAAGGACAAATTTCAATCATTAGATAAATATTGAAACATAATTTGAAAGAAAATTGTAAGTTTAACGGTCCAAATTGGCAGAAATTGAGATCGCGCCATTGGCTTGACTATTTCTAAAATAGTCGCGTTAATGGCGCGACCTCTATGGAAAATTTCCGCCATTGGCGCGGTCCCATGCTAGAAACCCGCGCCAATGGCATGGACCTACAAATTTTCAAATCCCCTTTCACGGAGCTAAAATATGGATGAAAACTAGAAAATATGGAATGAAAATAAAGCTTAGGATGAGGCCTCTTACCTGTTGCAGACAGCGGCTCGAACAGTGTCCTGGATCGGTCACAATCAGCAGGTGAATTTTGCACTAAAAACCCTCCAACAGTGAACTCATAAGGTGAAAATTGAAAAGTAAATTTGTTTTTTACTTTTTTACTATTTATAACACTATTTTAACCTAAAATACATTAGAAGTGTTATTTTTAAGTATTTTTAGGATATTTTCGTGTCGAAATAGGTTTTACGCTGTTGGTTGAATGATGACAGGGTCTGGTGCAGTTCAAACAAGCGTCTTTTTAACTTTTTCAAGCTCGGTAAAACATAAGAAAATGTTACTTATGGTCCGCTTTCAGCTCTTTTCTTGACCTTTTAAAGCGGAGAAGATCGCCGAGTTGTCCCTCTTGGCTCGTTAAACGGTTACTAAGGGGCGGTCGTTTTAAGTTCTTTTATCAACCGTTAAAATATAAAAAGATTACCGGGTTTTTGTCATTTCAAACTCGTTAATGGTTACAAAATGATGTGATTTTGATCCCTTTTCTACCTTTTCAGGTCAAAATCACTACTCATGAAAAGTACTCCTCGGTTGTAATGATCGGGTGGTTCTTTCGGGCATCATTTTACACTTTTCTGGGCCCGAGAGACACAACTCTACGAAAAAGGACCTCTGGAGTTTTCTTTTCCGTGTCTTTTTCAAACTCTCTAAACATGAAAAAGACTCTGAGTTTTAACTATGTCGGACTCGTTAAACCCTGATGACATTGGACTCGTCGTTATGACAAGACTTGAGCTTCTCCTCCCTAGGGCTCGTTAAACTTTTACTAGGTTGGATTCGACCGAAGGTCGAACTTACACCACAAGCATATTCTATTCCATCGAGCTTGTTAAAAATAATTGGGGTACTTGCTAGAAATGGCGGGGGAAAAAGAAAATTTTGGAACCGTAATTCTAGTCGTGTCGGCATTATGTCGCTCTTGAACATGGCACTTTTTGCTTTCGTGTCAGGGTGGGGATATCTCATTTCGTTTTCACTTGCCTCCGTGGGTTCGGGTGATCCTATTTGACCTCTCATTTGCTCATTGCCACGTCATCATGACCTCTGATCTATTGATGTCAAATACTGCCAACTCCACTGTCGTGCCGCCGATATGTTCAAAGAGAAGTTGACCTCTGAAAGAAACCACCTCTGTCTGATAGTTCATAAATCTTACTTCACAACATTGTCTCTTCCCGTCTCGTGTCGATGATGTGGGAAACATTATGGCCCACCTTCGACGAAGATCACTTCCTGTCGACTTCAGCTCATTATCCAGGAAAGTGACCTAGAGACTCCCTTCTGGTACCTTGGAGCCTGCATGCCTCAATGGCAAGTTCTTCGTGTTCGACGCGAAGTTTTCATCATTGGCCTCCGATTGGATGACTCTATGGGTGTTCGACATCGTCTCATTCATTCAAACGCCGTAGACTGTACCTATAGTACCTTGAGGACCATTGTCATTACTGGTGGTACCTCTCGCGTTTGCTAACAACTTTCATTATTGGCTAGTAATCAGACGATGTTCATGCATGTTCGACTTCAGCTTACATTTTCGCATGCTTGAACTTGTACTTGTGTTCGGGTCGAGGTGGAGCGCAAGACCCTGGTTTGTGTCTGTTGTAATCCAGGCGTGATTTTGATACATGACTCTTTCACTGGATGGCTGTGACCATACCTGAGTCTATTCATCGATCCTAACTAGATGGCTGCGTCCATACTACGGATCTTGATCATCATGTACTCTTTATGGATGGCTGCGTCCATGCCACATATATCATGTATTTGAACTATCATATTGTCTCTCTCAATGCAGATTCTCGGCGGCAGCTAGATATGGTCTTGTAAAGCACTTCACCTCTCTCTCTCTCTCGAGGCTCATGCTTTAGGGGGCATCTGTTACGCAGTAATTTGTCACCTTTGGTCACCGTCCTTGTTACCCTTGCTTTCGCACACTGGAGGACACATTTATGGACCTGTGACCAGTGACACAACTTAAAAACACTTGCATTGGATTCTCCTAAGTATGAACTTCAAAATCCCTGAAGAAACCCTTTGAAGATTAGCCCTAAAAAGTGCCCTTTTTCCATTAGCGTGGGTCCACAGTGTCTAACCCGCGCCAATGGCTCAGTTCCTCCAAAGAGGGTGCGCCCATGGATGCTCTGTCACAGAACAAAGCCCGCGCCACCCAAATTTGGTCATGATTTTTGGCCAGCGCGCACTGAAGTGTTTTTTCCTCCATTGCTCATGCAGTTCTCTGGGGAAAAATCCCATGGAAGTGGTCGAGTGTCGTCTTTTTTATCCATGAAAACCCAGTTCAATTTCTATTCTGGGACAATGCCAAATCTTCAGTAGGTGTCCAGGTACAATGCATACTTCCTCCTCCTCCATCTATAAATGACTGTCACCCTGCATTGAACCAATAATTTTTGCAAGAGCTAAGGTGAGTGCTGAGATTATGCTGGATTGATAGTGAGAATTGAGAGCTATAGAGGAGTTATGCTGCCAAAATATTGAGAGAAGAGGTCACTTTGCAAGGCGTGTTTAGCTGCTGACCCAGTCAGAGGAGGTTCAACGTCAGGCCTCTTTGGTTGTAATCTTTCTCTTATTTTATTGAATAATGAACGACTATCATTATGGTTCCACTCATGTGTCTTCTGATGATATTTGAGTTATATCTTGTCTGGCCGAAATATAATTGCATGTACTGGATTTTACGCTTGTGTTTGTATTGTTCTTTGCTTGTGCAGGTGTCCGTTTACGTGGAGCGTAAGGATTGTGACCAGCCAAAGCTAAAGGACAGGAGCGGCGTTTCTTCTACAACAAATAGCGTTGGATTCCAGGTAGATCATTCTGATCGATCTTTTGATTTATGCAATTAGGAACCTGCGTGTAGCGTGTGTGATTGTTGCTAGACCCGAGTTGGGCTAGTGGGATCGCCTCTGTCCACAGAGGGGATTTACCAGTTCAACACTTATTATCAATCAAAAGACTCTAAAGAAGACAACTTTAGAATGAATCAACAAGAAGATGATACCTTAGAAGAATACTTAGAAAGATTTTTATACAATCTGCAAAAATCAAAACATAGAACCATGTCTGCTGATCTTATTCGAACAATATTTCTTAAGGGCATATGGGATGAATATTTAGATGACCTCAATCTCATGGGTAAAGGGGAAATTTCTAATTTACCTTTAGAGGAGATTGTTGACTTGTGTCAGAAGTACTCCAAAAGTAGAGCAAGAAATGGAAGAAGAACTACGACATCTAGAATCACTAAATCTGCCACAGGAAATATTACCAAAGCTGAACTAGGCAATCTATTTGAAAATTGTAAAATAGACCTCTTAAGCACTTTGGGAAGTCAAATAGACACTCTGAAAGCAAAGAAAAGACAAGATGAATAAGAACAAGTGTTGTCTATATTTTTCCCTAGATGCCGAAAAGAAACACGCTTTGAAAGAATGTCCATTAGATAATGTTCAGACCTGTGGGTTTTGTACAGAAAATCATGAAACTAATGATTTATATAAGATGAAAGTTTTGTAGAATTATAATTTGGAAGCTAATGTAGATATGGAGAACTTATATTTTATGGGAGCTCGGAGACCATGGAAACCAAGACCTCCAGGTATGTTTCAAAATCCAAATCCAACAAATTATCAAATGTCTATTCAGAATTCTTGGAATGTACCTATGCCATGGCAAAATTCGTTTAATTAGTAGAAAAAATATTATCCACAATAGGGATGGAGAGGATATTCACATCCTTAGCAATTTCCTCAACAACCACCTCAGCAATAGCATCAATCATTTCCAAAGCCATATCCTCAACAATTCACTCAACCATATCCATCATAGTACACACAATAATACCCTCAGCAACCAATTTCTTATTAGCAACAAAATCCTCAACAAACTTTACCTTCTCCTTGACCAGTGAATCAACCACAGCTACAATTACCATCTAATCAACCTCCTAAACCTACGCAGCTATCTGCTCAACCAGTAGCTAATCCAAATAATCAATTGGATAGACTAGTGTACAGTGTGGATGAGGGATATCATACCCAATTCTACCTCTGCAAAACATAGAAGTTAGATCGGTCGAAATCTTCACACAAAACCTTCACCTCCACCTATTTCAACAAAAGAGAGTTCGAATAAAATTGATGAATGAGAATTTCCAACACACAGTAAACAAGATGATTTAGAACAAGGTAAACAAATTAGGATAGTGCAGTCACCTCCTTATCCTGAGCGGTTACTTCAACCAAAATTAACCACACCTCTGCCAAAATTCGATGTCCTGGATGAGCTCAAAAATGTGTATGTAAAAATGCCATTTGTCCAGGCAATTAGGATATTCCGATCTATACCAAAGCCATCAAATAACTCTACCTTAAAAAGCCTAGAAAGAAAAGATTTAATCCACAGGCCATTCATGTTATTGACAATTTAGCTGGCCTTATGTCAAATGTCATTTATATGGAGAAATATGTTGACCTTGGTATACCTAGAGTTACAACAATCATCAACAAAAATCTCCATTCCAAATACTCTCATTGATTTGGGAGCTGCAATAAATGTCATGACATTGGATACAAGGGAACCTTACAGCTGACAAATTTACAGTCAACACCAATTATTTTAGAATTAGCATATCACTCTAAAGTCATTCCTGAAGGGATATTGGAAGATATAATTGTTTCACTATACTCTTGGGAGTATCTAGTTGATTTCCTAGTTCTCCAACCAAAGTCAAATTTAGGAGGACACCCTCTCATACATGGCAGACAATGGTTGGCAATTGTTGATGCATTTATTGGGTGTAGATCGGGTAATATGATCATTTCCAAAGGAACAGAGAGAAAACAACTTACCTTATACCCATCAGCCCAAGCTCCAACAGTAACACATAACCTATGGCTTGATGACAAATACAATGATAGGGAAGAAATACAATCTGTTTAAGCATCAATCAAATTTATGATTTTGGGGAAGACAACAATGAAGATTTGGTAGAAATGTTTATCTCTCAACCTGATGTTTCGGAGGAATTGAGAAATGAACAATACACTGCTGTAGATCAAATATTGGCATAGAGCTTCCAGGAAATTTGTACCATATATTTTGTTATCACAAAACATAACCCTGACAAGCTGTTGATTAGGAAGACATTATGTAACTCTTTCAAACCAACTTTTGGTTGAGGATTAGCTTCCTCAACTTGAGAGGGCTCTCTCACTAGATTAAAGATTTTTGATAAGGATTAGATGGCTAACTTTATGAAATAAGTGAAGAAGTTTGAATGGTTGAAACACAATTAGTAAACATTCATTGGCTTATAGAGTCAAAAATGTTTCAGTATGACAATAATGTTAGCTTTACATGGAAGTCAGGGCATTTAGAATTCAATATATGGAGAGTACATCAGAAGCATAAAGGAAAACACAGTCCACAAATGTATGAAGGAAGTTAGAGCATAGCCAATGAATTCTAAGTAATCATACATTCATACCACTGCAAGTAATTAAAAGAGGACAACCATAAGACATTTTGAACATTGAATTCCTTCTGAATCCTGAGAAGCAAAGCCAAATATTGTATTACTTTAAATAGAGTCTTACACAAAATCATAATATGAGAATTCTTTACAAAAATTCCAACCTTTGGTGCATTACATTTTCTCCCATATATAGAGTTCATTACATGACTTAGATTCCTTCCTCCAGCATGAGGAGAATTCGAATTCTTCCTAATTTGACACCTATTGACACTTAAAACCAACTATTCAATATAACTGACTGTTAACTAGTCAGGAGTGTAACTCCTCATTATGTTGGTAGTGGCATTGATTACAAAACAAACTCGTTCCCTAATAAGTAGCCTTCTTCTGTTTGGCTTTGGTGGTGGCTTTAAACTCCCTGCTGACCCTTGATGCCTTGTCCTTTGACTGTCCCTGGAAATTAGGAAGTTGCTCTTGTTTTTCTGCTTTTGGTCTCCAAAAAGGATCTTCAAAGTTTGTTATCCCCATTGTTATTCTTAATTACATAGAATGCATTGGATTAGCTTGTTTTCCATGAGTTGTAGACCTTGCTCCTATACACGTGGTAAGAAAAAAAACTCCTTTAATGATGCCTGAAGTATCATGAATAGTTCTAGCTACGAAATCATGACCATTTTCATAACATAAAGTTTGGAGTTCATAAATGTCTTTCCTTTCCTTGTTTTTCCCTTGCTTGATGTTCAAACCCTATAAGTAATCCTTTGCACCAACCCATCTTCAAAAAGCGTTCCTTTTTCTTCTCAAAATTGGCCCACAAAATCATGATGTGCAGCTACAGTAGTTTCGTAGCGCGCTACGAAACTGCTATGCATTAGGTATCACATACAGTAGTTTCGTAGCGTGCTATGAAACTTCTGTGTGATTTCAAAACACCGTTTTATGCCAAAACTTTACTTCCTTGAGATTTCTTTCTTTTGAAATGGCTTTTCCATATACATGGGGTTGCTCATAACTGAATAAACAGATACCATTCTTCAAAGTAAACTTCAAAAAGGTGATCCACATCAAAATTTTAGGATTAGCCTTACTTGTTATGTGGTTCTTCTTAGCTGAGGATGTCCTTCAGGCTGGTTCAGTTGTATCTTCAGATCTTCAATCTATCTTTTCATCATTTGGATTCCAGTTCTCAATTTTGCATTGAACCTTCTGATATATCTTGCCTCTTTTATTACAGGGACCATCCAAGTGAAATATCGAGCATGACAGCTAACCACTTTGGGTATTGAAACCATTTTATCTTCCCACAGAGCCTCCATTTTGTTAAAATTAGTTTCCTTCATTACATGTTTCCTTGAGGTTTTTCTAAGTTTGGCAATCTCAAGATTTGCAAGCTTCAGTTTCTTTTTTACCTCTTCAAAACTACATTCCTCCTGCTGAGTGATAATTGCCTTACCTTTGTCATCTTTGTGCAATTGTGATGATGTTTCTAATGGAACCACAGGTCCTTCATGTAATTCTGATACTTCCCCTATCTCACTTGCTTCTGGCTATGTCTCTTGTATCCTTTTGAATGCCATTTCAGGGGTCTTCTTGGCTTGAACACAAACTCTGAGATCTGGTCATCAAATTGAAGCTTTTTGGAAGGTTTAACTCTTTTTTTTTTGTTCTTACTAGTTTCAAGTCGCTCTGCTTGGACCAGAGGAGACTCTTCTATGTCGATGGCTTGGAGGAGATAATTCAAACTTCCCTTTGAAGCTAGGCTTTCATTAGCAATTGCAGTCTTCCCCTTTTCTTTGGCCAATTGACTTCTTGTTACCCTTCTTTGGACAATTTTATCAACAGACTGCTCTTATACTACCTTACTAATCTAAACCTTCCTGCTTTGTGACTGTTGAGGGGTGTCTTGAACTACTAGAGGCCTCATAGGCTCCTTCACCTGCTTTTTGGCTTTCAATTTCACTATCTTCTTGATCTTGTTTTCTCCCGATGACTTACTGCTGGTGAAGAAATCCCCATAGCCTTAGGGTTGAGACTAGTTTCAGTTCTAAAGCCAGACATAAACAACAAAATGGACCACTCCCTATATATTTTCTGGAGCTCATGTAAAATAATCAATTTGACTAAGCCATGATGGAATAACGAGGTCTCATAGGCTTCCTTCTTCAACTGAACCTTGTCACACATTTTGCCTAGGCTACAAAACATATAGAAAGGCAAGTCCAGAGATATTTTTCCAGTGAAATGAAGCAGAAGTTTGAAGTGATAGGAATACACCTTATGATATCTCCCCTCATAGGTAAAGTATCTTTGTATGCAGGTAAGAAAATTAGCATATGAATCCTTCACAAAGCTCCTGGGCACTGACTTGTTTAAGTTTGAATCAATGAACTCTGGCTTCAAGAATTCCTTGCAAGGAGTCATACCAAACTTGAAGTTTTTAAGCCACATCTCCTGTCCCCTTGGAATTTTAGTGACTTCGGATATAACTTCTGGAGAAATTGGTAATTCAAGCACTCCAACCTTCGAATTTAATCCTGTGAAATTGAAAGCAAACTCTTTGGTGACTTGCATGTGGCCTCCTTGATGTTTTTCACAAAATTTCTAATAGCCAACCTGTTTGAAAGCTTGTTCAACTTCATTTTTCCTCAAGAGAACATCTAAACCTTCAGGTTCATTCCTTAGACACCTGCCTAACCTATGATCCTTCTTCTCTGCAGAGATCTCCATGGAATTCCTGCAAAATGGAAATTGAAATATCTTTCACTGTCTTAATCTTGATCACTGCCTCACTTGAAGTGGAAAGGGGAGCTTGATCGCTTGGGCTTTAAAGAATTCTAATCAAATTCCTGTCAATTTGCTTCTTATGCATGAAAATAAGCATGATCATAACTGAAAACACTTGGACCCTTTTTTTGAAATTTGAAAATCATGCGTACCAAGACACCTAACGAATCTAATGCATGGACTAATAGTTGATGATGTAAGATTAACATATTCTAATGGATTGGATAGCTAGGTGAGATTTGGCATGAATCTGCACGAATCTCTGATTTTGTAGCGCAATTAGTCCAAATTCTGGGTTTTGCGCTACGAAAACTCCTAGGTAGTTTCATAGCGCATGAAAACCTTGACACAAGTTTGACACATGGAAATTTAGGTATGATGTGGGATCAATGATAGGTAAACCAAAGTGTTGACCCTATTTGAAAATTCCAACAAAACTCCCTTCTAGGTCCTAGACTCTAAAACAAACCATGGAAAGACTAGACCAAGACTAACACCAATTCCTTGGAATCAAACTAATGTTCAAAATTTAGAATTTTTTTCTTAAGTGATAACATATTCTTTGAAAACATTATTTGAAGATGTCGTTCCAATCAAATCCATTACAAACACATAATGCAAGATTGTAGAAATCGGCCTAGGAAAATCACTGAACATTGGAGCATTTTTAGATTCATCTCAGGAACAAAAATTGCTTGATTTGCTGACCAAATACCAAAAGGCATTTTCTTGGGAGTACATTGACATGCAGGGAGTTCACCCGAAAACTTGCACTCACCATATTTATAGAGACACTAGTATTCAACCAGTGAGGAAGCCACAGAGAAGAATGAACCCCATGCTTAAAGAGATTGTAAGAGATGAATTGCAAAAGCTACTGAAAATAAATTTCATTTACCCCATCTCTGACAGCCAGTGGGTATCTCCACTAGTGATAGTCCCCAAGAAAAATGGTATGTGAGTTTGTGTTGACTACAGAGAATTGAATAAAGCCACCCTTAAAGACTATTCGCCATTTCCATTTATTGATCAATTTTTGGATACATTGGCCGGAAAAATGTCATTTCCTTCCTGGATGGTTTTAGCGGATACAATCAGATCAGCATAGCCTTAGAGGACCAAGACAAAACAACATTTACTTGTCCATAGGGCACATATGCCTACAAAGTTTTACCATTTTTCTTTTGCAATGCTCCAGCAACATTTCAAAGAGCAGTATTAGAAATATTCGTTGATCTGGTTCACAAATGCGTTGAGGTATATATGGATGATTTTTCAGTGTATGGTGATTCCTTTGACCATTCTCTGCAAAATCTTGAGAAAGTTTTAAAACGATGTATAGAAACCAACTTGTCTTTAAGCAATGAAAAATGTTATATGATGTTGAATGAGGGAATATTCTTAGGACATCATGTTTCTTCCAAAGGAATCAAGGTAGATCAAACCAAAATTCAAGTTATTGTCGAATTTCCAATTCCAACAAATCAAAAAGATGTAAGAAGCTTTCTTGGTTATGCAAGAGATTATAGGATATTTATTGAAAAATTTAGAAATATAGCCTTGCCTTTGTTTAAGCTTCTTGCAAAAGATGTATCTTTCAATTGGAATGATGCTTGTCAAAATGCTTTTGAGAAACTTAAAAAGAAATTGTCCACAACTCTAGTTTTGAGGGGACCCAATTGGACTTCACCTTTTCATATCTCAACTGATGCATCTGATACAGCAGTAGGGGATTCATTAGGGAAGAAAGATGATGTTTTAACTTATGCAATTTAATTCATTAATAAAAATTTGACTCCTGTTGAACTCAACTACACAGTAACTGAGAAGGAAATGCTTGCAATTATACATGCTGTGAACAAATTTCGTCACTACACAAATGGTTATGAAGTTTTTGTTCACACTAACCACTCTGCCATTAGATACTTAATGAAAACCTCTAACTAATGTCAAGACCACAAGATGGTTACTATTACTACAGGAATTTAATCTCACAATGCTAGATAGACTAGGGAAAGAGAACCAAGTAGTAGATTACTTTTCTAGACTACAAAATCCAGGTGAAGTTGTTCCAATTGAAGATTCATTTCCTAATGAAAATTTATTTGAAATTTTAATATTAACACCATGATATGTTGATTTAGCTAACTATTTGTCCATAGGGAAGATACCTTCATCATTCAGCTCAAAGGAGAAGAAAACACTAATTAAGAAAAGTGCAAGATATTCATGAATTAATGGAGAATTGTTTTATACCGGTTATGATTTATTTATTAGAAGATGTATCAGAGAGGATGAAATTATTGACATACTAAAATATTGCCATGATGAACCTTGTGGTGGCAATTTTGTAGCCAAGAGGACAGAACACAAAATCCTTAGCCTTGGCTACTATTGGCCATCAATCTTCAAAGATTCAAAGAAATATGTGAGAAGTTGTGACAGTTGCCAATGCATGGGTAGAACAACTACCTTAGAATATATGCCACTACAGCCAAAAGTACATCTATAGGCATTTGAAAAATGGGCTTTGGACTTTGTTGGACTCATTAATCCACCTTCCAAAGGCAAAAAGTACATCTTGGTATGTACAGATTATGTGACTAAATGGGCAGAAGCAAAGGCACTTGTAAGGGCAACTGAGCAAATAGTAGTCCATTTCCTTTTTGAAGAAATCTTTGTTAGATATGGAGAGCCCAGAGAGATAGTAACAGACCAAGGGACCCAATTCACTTCTAGACTAGTTCAAGAAATCACTAACAAGTACAAAATCAAACATAGAAGGAGTACACCCTACCATCCATAGGCCAATGGCCAAGTGGAATCTACAAACAAGACACTGGAAGGGATCATGACTAAAACAGTGGCAACGAACAAAAAATATTGGGCAGATAAGCTCAATGAGGCACTCAGGGCATATAGAATCACCTGGAAAAACACAACAGAGTTTACACCTTATCAGCTATTGTATGGCAAAGAAGTCATGCTGCCAATAAAATTTCAAATACATACTTACGAATTGGCATCGAACTTAGGCATTGAACTCTCTAAATCACAGCAAGAAATAATTATCCAATTGAATTAGTTGGATGAGATGAGACAATAAGCAATAGAAAGGACAACACTGATCTAGCAACAAAGATGACAGTGGCATGATAAACTAATCAATAAGGAGTTTAAAGTTGGTGACTGGGCTCTATTATTTGACTCCAAATTTAAAGATTATAAAGTCAAATTTACAACACACTGGATGGGCCCATATGAAATACTTGAAGTTTTCTAGAATGGATCAGTCAAACTTAGAACCATTGACCAAGAAGGTTGAACATTTACAGTAAATGGACACAGGCTGAAGATCTACCACAAGCCTATCAGCAAAGAAGATTTCATGAAAATAGTGACACAACAAAAAGAGGTTCAGATAGTACAACACTCTGTTGTGATATCTATGCCTTATTCATTTTTCTACTTTAAAGTAAAATACAAAGTAATAAATAATAATAATAATAATAATAATAAACAATAACAGTTTAGATGTGAAAACTAGACTCTGGCAAACTTTAAACTCGACTTCTTACAGGAAAAAAAGGAATTTGCTAGTAAGAATTCATTCTACTTCATTTGTACTTCCAAATAAAAGCCTTTGAATATTTTAATTTCAAATTGATGACTTGAGGACAAGTCATAAGATCAACAAGGGATGAGAAATTTTGAACTTTTTCATACTTTTTCATCTCTTTATTTTCAGAATTTCATTACAGCAGAGGAAGGAATTTGTTTTATTTTCATTCCTTAGTGGACTTTTCAACAGAGGATTGGTGTTCATTACTTCTCAAGAAGGATTTGTTCAATCTAAATTTAGAACACATCAGCAGAGGGACCTGTTGCTTGATAACCTTTTAGAAGGGACTTGTTGCTTGATAATCTTTCAGAAGGGACCTGCTAAGAAGAAGAAGAATACATCATCAGATTATGGCATGCCCTATACACATCAAATAAGTCAAGCAAGGTTAAATTTTAACAAGGAAACATTTGAAGGCTGTAAGAATTTTTCATTTTAATACTTGAATTTCTTTTATTAATTTCAATTTTTAAATAGTGGTTAATGATATTTATTGATTTTGGTTTCTCAATCATTCAGCCTATCCTATATCATATTCACTTATCCTATCCTTCACTTAGCCGAATAGCCTGATCCCTAAACCTATACTCAGTATTCTATTCTTGTAGGATTTATTCCTACTATCCACCCTAACCTATATATCCTATTTCTTTATCTTGTACATAATACTTCAATTCATAAGCCTATAATACTCCAATACATTAGTTAAATGTGCCAACAGATCTACTAAAACAAACTTTGGCAGATCTAGTCAAACACAATCACACATCAAACATTTCAGAGCTACGCGGTCCAAGTTCAAATATTTGAATAGCAATGCAATTTTTTTTTTATGGATTTTAACCGATTTTTTTTTTATAAAATGCATGTTATGATGAAATAGGGATCAACAGATAGTTTCGTAATAGGGATATTATGACAAAGTATTATTATAACAAGGATTACGTAGTTCTTCACGATCTCAGCCAGGGTTCATACCGTGCCATTATGTCTAAGCTCATTATTTTGAATATGACTGTTCCACATAACCATCGGGCTTAACATTACTAAGTATTGTGCTGAAGGAGAGGTTCATTACTATTGAACGCTATGGGAAAGGTTCACTAGTGTTCAAAGTTGTGTTCATTAATGTTTGATAAAGCCCGAATGCATCGAAAAGCATTGCTCTGTTTCTAGAAACCCTAAATGCCTGAGTCCTCCTTAAAGCATGCATGAATTGTAATAAGGAGAGTAAGCCGAATGAGTAGACTAGCATATGGTTTGTTTCTGGAACCCCAAACGCCTGAGAAACCCTCCTTGGGGTATGTGTGAAGTGTAATAACAAAAGATACAATTATGTTGACAATGGAAATGTCAACATACGAGTCTCAAGGGAAAAATTACACAGGACCAGCCTAGAATTAAGAAGGATATTCCATTTGAGGATAACAGTCATTTTCACTCCAGCAGAGACGAGAAATTTAAGGAAAAAGAACGACATTTAGGTCAGCGTAGGAAAAAGTAGTTTTTTCAAAAATGGTCAATTTTTCTTACAGAGTAGGGTAAAAGTAAAATAATCTCATGGCAAATAGAACCGAATTGGAACAAATTGATATTTCTAAATTGCATCAAGACTATGTAGACATCCTTAGAGAAAAACAATGGTTAGCTTTTCTGGAAACAAATAACGGCCATAATGAGTTACAACTAGGGAATTTGCTTCTTCTTTCACTGGAGAGAGAGCCACGGTAGGGAACCTATCCTTTAGAGTTTCAGAGGATATAATTTCCCAAGCTATAAGCATAATTCCAGAGGGAGAGATATATTTCAAAACTAAGTAGTTTAAGGAGAAATCCTAGACACATTTTGTATATAAATGAAGAGTATCAACAGAAAATTGGACGAAAGGAATTCCTAGGAGTCAGCTTGTTCATCCGTGGGATGAAATAGTCTATGTGATTCAAAAATTATTAACATGTGAGGGCAGATACAATATAGTGTTTCTTTATCATATTAAAATATTGATGCATCTGAGGGGAGATTGTCTTATAAGTTTACCTTATTTTCTTCTACAAAGTTTAACTAAGATGTCCAAAACTATACAAAATCAGAGAAGTAACATGGATAGGAGCTTATATCATTTTGGCTTGGTGAAAAACTTAATTGAGTTTGAATTGCAAAAGATAGGATTATCCTGGAAAAGATTTATGGTTGCTAATGAATTTATAGCAGATGAAGAGGAACAAGAAAAACAGCAAGATCCAAAATTATTGGTTGATGTGGATGATGTAGAAGAGGAATTTTCAAAGCACATACCTAATACCTCTGCTCCATCTAGTAGCAATGTAAAAACTAGAAAAATGGTAAGGGAAGAAATTGAGAAAGTTGAGAAGGATAAGATTTTTACCACCTATGAAAGGAGGTCTAGGAAGACTAAATTTGGACAAAAAGGGAAAATATTGGAAGAAGATGAAATCTTACAGCAGCCCCAGTTGATTATATACATGAATCGGAAACAAAGGGGAAGGAGGAAGAACCACAAGAACAAAAATTTTCAGGCAAAAAGAAAAGGAAATTGGAAAGGAAAATTGAAAAATTGCAGCAACAACTTATGGAGTCCAAACTGCTAGAAAGAGTTGTGAAGAAAGAAAATGAAACCCTTAGAACGCAAAGTAAAAAGTTTTGGGATGAAAATGAGAAATTGAAGAAGAAGGTCAGGAGACTCCAAACCTATAAGGTTCAGATTGGTAAGAGCGCCTATAAATTATACAAACAGAAGAAGGCCATCAAAACTAAATACCAAATTTTGAAAACTAAATACAAGGCCCAGATGAACATCGATGCTTTAGTCCAAGTAGTAGAGATAGAGGCAAAAGCAGAAGCCAATGAAAGGGTTTGACATGATAGAATTCATTTGCATGAGGACATGCAAAGTCTTATGTTTGGGAGAGATGTTGGTACCAATTTATGACTAATTACTTTATGTAAAAACCCTCTTTTATTCATCATTTTCTTTTATTTAGCCTTCAAATTTCATCCCTATTCCTTAGAAACTAATTGATATAATTTTATTTCCATTATTTTTTATCTTGGAATTAATCTTAGGAATTTTTGTGTTGAAATTGAAAATTTCCAGAAAATTACAAGTTGTTCTAACTTCCTGTAATGGCTCCATGGTTTGACATGTTGCAAGACAGATTGGTAAATTCGAGGACCTGGGGTTTGATCCAAAATGTATAAGGATGGTGGAATACCTATCAACTCTTGTATTTGAAGATTCTAGGTGCTCAGTCAACGCTAGTCAAACTCAACCATTTTAGCAGAAATTCCAGATTTTGTGAACAAACTTTGCTATTTTTGAGATTTTGCTCAAATTGAGGATCTGAACTAATTCGACCTCCCTTGATGTAATTGTTATTATTTCATTAGGATTATGAGGAGTACAAATAGCTTCCTCTTTTTGTTAAGATTTAGGATAAATAACTCAAAAGGAAAATTATGTAGTTTAGTAGTTATTACTACATGAAAAACTTAGGAACACAATTTATGTATTTTTGATTTCCAGACTTGAATATGGAGATATAGTTTTGGAGTCCATATTTATGTTTCAAATCCAGTAGTTTTCTTCATTTGAATTACTCTAAGGTGTGATTGCAAAGTGTGGAGGGCCCCCACTACAGAGCTGATACACTTTTCCTTGAATTCTCTTTTACAATTAGATGCATAGATCTGATACTTAGAATTGTCATTCAATTAATATGCTGCAAGTTTATGAAATTGGAAATTGTTAATTGAAGAGATCCACATCTGTTGTGAAAGAGGTTTGTAAGAAAACCTCAATTGATATTCATCTTGAAATTGACAATTGTGCTTGCTATTTCATGGTTTTTATCTCATAGCTTGATCTAGAGTTTATTGTTCATTGGTTGTGATTTGTAGTTGCAGAGCTCAATTGGTAGTTTGTTGATTGAACCTTGTAAAAGGTTCCACTATTGTTGATCTCCAAAGCTACATACTTCATTCATTGTTTTGTGTGATGAGTAATTAGGACTCTGGTTTCCATATAGACAATTAGATTTGTTTCATTCAAGTAAATGCTTAAGTGCTAAAACATACAAAGAGAAACCTCTTGTAAAAGGGCATTGTTTATTTTTCCACATTAAGCTATCATTTAGAAACTAAATCCTTCTAGATCTATATATATTAGATAGCGTATCTAAGTGTACCTACTCAAGTTAATAGAGAAATTGAAGCCTGATTTACATCAATAAGTAAGGCCCAACAAGAGGCAAGTAAAGTCTACTAGGGTGTACTAGGATGAAGATAAACTACCCGGAATGATGATCATTCCCCAACGGAGTCGCCAATTTGTTATGTGGAATTTTACATCTATGGATAAAAATAACTTCCCTAAGTGGGTAGTTACACTTAGAACAACAGAATTAAAGAGTTTAACCTTTTTCTATAGAAGATAAATAAGACAAGGGGCCTAATTGTTATCTTTTGCTTCCCTTTGTCTCCTTTGAATAGCTCTCTTCGCTTCTTCTCAAACTGAATCCACTCAATTAGTACCTGCAATCGTGAATAGAAGACAATAACCAATCAAAGCAAGAGATCTATCTACTATAAGCAAATGGAACCAAAATAATTTACACATATAATCATCATACATAAAGATAAGAATATGGGAAAAGGTGTAAAGAGCTTTTTTAAGTAGAAGGAAGAGTTACAACCAAAGAAGTATGATCCCATGTCACTCATCCAGCTTGAGTTCCATCCTTCATCAAACCAAAATCACAACACTCCGGCAACATAAAAATACTTGCTTATGATCTCAAACCTCAAACCAACAGTATCTCCTTACAATTCTTCAAAGTCCAGCCCCTAATCACTATGATGAGTGCTCTATTTATAGGGAAATGGAGGTTGATTTGTCATAAATTGGGCATTGAATGGCTTTCAAATTTGGGAGTTAGTTTCCATGGAGGAAGGGATGAGAGGATAGAAAGTTATTTGATTCATTCCCTATCCTATTTCGAGCTCATAAGAGAGGATAAGAGGTGGGAATCTTCTGGAATGATCTAGAATGTAGGAATATTCCCTAAACCCTAAGAAGATTTCGCTCAATCTCGCCTAGCACATGTCAAAGTGGGCCTAGGTGCTCTGCAGAGTAGGCTTGAATGGACCTAAGTGCTCTGTATTGCATTTACCCCTAACCAAGGCTGTGCTGGTCACTCAAGGAGTCATTTCAAGATATCTTCAGGCCAGGAAACTCTTAGAAATGATGGCATTCATTGTAATGACTTGTCTAGGGCATGTAGCAACTAAATTAGGGTTTGATGAGCCCTAATAGTACTGATCTGAATATTGGGAGTGATGTGCCCAAATAGACCTATAACAGTGCCCCAGGAAATTTTTTTGAACCATATATTAGGTGGGCATACCTACCTATGGTTTTGTGCATGGATTTCGCACATGGTTTTGGGCATGATGGTTTTTTGTGCATGGTATTTTGTAGATCTAGTCAAGGGAACTATGGTTATGTTCTAATCCAGGGTTAATGGATTGGGGTTTATGGATGCTTCAATATGTATAGATATGTATTGTAACATTGAAAATACTATAAAGAAAAATCAATCTGGTAGTCCCGGTTTTGGGATCAAGGGGAAAATCCCTGTGTATATATGTTTTATGTTTTATGTTCTTGCCATTGTTTATTTTCTATTTTTAGAATTCCTATACAGGTAATTTATGTATGGGGTTAAAACCTACATTTGGTATCAAAGTTGTTTTGGCTTCAAGGGGACACCTTTGTTGTTGTTGGGTTTTGCTTGAGTCTATGGTAGACATTGTTCAGTGGGAGATTTGCAAGATTGATTCTTGTGGTGAAAGAAGATGGCAAGAAGTGGAAAGATAGAGATTTAGAAATTTAATGGTTAGAGTTTTGAGTTGTGGAAACTTAAGATGGAGGATCTGCTAGTGGATAAAGATCAGTGGATCACGTTAGATCCAAGTACTAAACCAACGGAAATGTCAGTTGAAGATTGGACAAAATTGGATTGGACGGTAAAGAGCACAATGCAATTATGTGTCTCAGATTCAATATTGCTGGATGTATCAGGGGAAGCTTCGACAAAGGCTTTGTGGGACGATTTAGGGAATTTCTACCAATCTAAGTCTCTGGTGAATAAACTATTCCTACGGAAAATTTGTATAACCTAAGGATGAAAGATGGAGACTCGGGGATAGAGCATCTAAATTCCTTTAATACTGTGGTAAATCAATTATTATATATTGATATTAAAATTTCAGATGAAGATAAGTGCATCAATTTGTTGTGTTCTCTACCATATTAGTGGGATAGTCTAGTTGTTGCAATAGGTAGCAATGCAACTACCTCGTAGTTTGATGAAGTTGTCTCATCCTTGTTGTCCGAGGAGATGAGACGAAAAAATATGGAGGGAAAACATGGTGATGCCTTATCTGTATGAGGACTGTCCCAAAACAAAAACAAAAATAAGTCCTCGAGAGGGAGATCTAAATCTCTAGGAAAACTGATAAAGGTGTGTTGCAAATGTGAAAAGGATGGGCATTTCAAAAGGGACTGTAAATATAAAGTTCCTGAGAAAGGAAACGGATCTGATGATGCTCCTCCTACAAAGGAAAAAAACCACCTTAGAGGAAGGTGGGGATGTGTACATGATTTCTTCTTCAAGTACACATGTAGATCATGAGGCATGGTTGATTGACTCGGGTGCATCCTTTCACTTCACTCCCCATAGGGGGTAGTTCTGCAAGTATGAGAAACATGATGGTGGTGCTGTATTCTTAGGGGATGATAGGAAGGCTAGAATCGCCAGTCATGGAAAGTCAAGTTGAAGTTGCAAGGTGGAAGGATTAGAACATTTCTGGGTAATATGATTTATGTAAGGAAGCTGGATGATGCAAGTGTAAAAATAGTGCTTGAGAAAGATGCCTACAAGATGGTCCAGGGAGCACTGTTATTGATGTGGGGAGTTCGAATTGGAACTCTTTACAAGCTTCAAGGTAGCACTGTTATTGATGGGTGCAACAGTTCTGTAGTTCCTGAAAGTGGAGCAGAAAATCTAGTGGTGTATAGTGAAAAGACCATGCTATGGAGAGAAGGGCCTTTGAATACTTCATGGGAATGGTATGATAGAAGGTATGTCTAATTTCTCTTTGGATTTTGATTTTTGTTAAAATTGTGTATATGGGAAGCAGAATCGGGTGAGTTTCCCCTCTAGTGCTAAGAGGGTGAAACAAATATTAGAGCTTGTGCATAGTGATGTGTTTGGACCTTTGTCAGTTCCATCAGTGGGTAAGTATGTGTATGTATCATTTATAGATGAATTCTTAAGGAATACATGGATATATTTCCTCATGAAGAAATATGAAGTCTTTGACAGGTTTAAAGAATTTAAGGGTATAGTGGAAAACCAAATAGAGAATAAGATAAAGGTGTTGAGGACAGATAATGACGAAGAGTTTTGAAAGAAGGAATTTGAAGAGTTCTGTAAGAAGTGTGGTATAGAATGATATAATACTAATCCATACACACATCAGCAAAATGGAGTTGCAGAAAGAATGAACAGGACATTGATGGAAAAGGCAAGAAGCATGCTGAGTGGTGCCAGGTTAGGACAGGAATTATGGGCAGTGGAGGTGGAGACTGCATGTTACTTGGTCAACATATCACCTTCATCAATGTTGGAGGATAAGACTCCACAAGAGGTATGGACTGGTAAGAAACCTTCTCTTTCACATCTGAGAGTATTTGGATGTGATGCATATGTACATGTTCCAAAGGAGAAAAGAACAAAGTTGGATAGTAAATCTGAAAGGTGCATCTTTATTGGGTATAAGGATGGTTTAAAAGGTTATAAGATTTGGAACCCAGAAATAAGGAAGGTTGTGTACAGCATAGATGTGGTGTTTAGAGAGGTGAAAGATGTTATTAAACATGGAGTCCTACCAAAGGAACCTTATAAGTTTGAATTTGGGCTAAAGGAAGAAGAATCAGACTCTACAGCAGAAGAGGAATCAAAAGATGAAGAGCCACAAACTATAGCTATGACAAGATCAGTTCAAGAAAAAATGCGGCCAAAAAGGTATAGTCTATTTTCTTTCAGTTCAAAATTTTCTTTATCTATTATTGATGATTATCCCAGAACTATGATGGAAGCAGTAGATTCAGAGGATGGAAAACTCTAGAAAGAGGGCATGGTTGATGAAATGGCATATTTGCACAAAAATGAGGCTTGGGATCTGGTGCAGTTGTGGGCTGGAAGGAAACCCATTGGGAGAAAATGGGTGTTTAAGAAGAAGATGAATGAAGAAGGAAAGGTGGAGAAATACAAAGCTCGGTTGGTAGCAAAAGGTTATTCCCAGGAATCGGGAATTGATTTTGGTGATATTTTTTCTCCTATTGGCAAGGTAGCTTCTATTAGATTACTTTTATCTGTTGTTGCTACTTTTGATTTTGAGATAGAACATATGGATGTGAAGACAACATTTCTTCACAGTGATCTAGAACAAGAGATCTACATGAAGAAACCTAAAGTCTTTATGGTGAAAAGGGTAAGAAAGAATTGGTATGCAAGTTAAAAAAGTCTTTGTGTGGGTTAATGATCCAAGTGGCTCTAGGGACACACACAAGACAAAGAGGACTTATGGAAGCTCAAAAATAAAAATGATCAGAATGATTTCAAACTAGAACTAGAGCGTAGATATTGTTGTCCTGATTGCAGTGGTGTGAACGGTTCATCAATCCGATTCCAGATGAAGAAGATAGAGGCAGTCAAAGTTTCGGTTGACTTTTGCTGACTGGGCAAGCTTAATGGAGACATAATTTGGAAGTTTTCTAGCAGACGGAATCTGGCCAACTCTAGCTGGATTCTGAGTGAAATTGTGGCCTCATTCGAATGACTCCTTCGGTCAAAAATATGGATTTTCAAAATTTCCTTATTAGTATTACAGTTTTAAAAATATAAAAAAAGGGGGGGGGGTGAGGGGGGGGGTGGTGTGGTGGGCCACCACGCCCACCATCCCATGTCTCTCCATAGCACCCAACCACCTTTGAATATGGTGTGCTATCAAATAAGGCAAGACCGTCGGGGATCAAACCCGCCCAGCCCATGTGGGCTGGCCCCCACCGGGCGACCCCATGTGTCAACCATAAAACAACACGCCTCCATCTACCATGTACCTTCAATACGAAACCAACAAAACAAAGTTTTAATGCACCAGTTGAAAAATGGTTATGGAGGGTATGGTTGGGCCATCCAATGCAGACCCAACCCCAAAATTTTAATTCCATTTAACCTCAAAGAAAACAAATGGCGTATTAAATGGAGGGGTCAGGGTTTGACCACTCGACCTCCTCCTTATTATTTGAAGAGTAAAACACTCCACCTAAACTAAATTATTGATTTATCTACCCCAAAAAAATTATATAAAACCTCATTTGTACAGTGCACCCAGGATGGAGGAACCAAGAGCAGGCACGAAAAATGAGGCAGAGTTAATTTTTAATTAATTTTTATGCAGGTGGAACCATGACTGAGCAAAATTTCTAGGAGGGTGAAATTTTCGCAGTGTCCAAATTGGACAAAAT
>APFE031359470.1:64804-81760 GCA_000404065.3 Pinus taeda | reverse complement strand
ATCCAGGTGGCTCTAGGGACACACACAAGACAAAGAGGACTTATGGAAGCTCAAAAATCAAAATGATCAGAATGCTTTCAAACTAGGACCATAGCATAGATCTTGTTGTCCTAATCATAGGGGTTTGAACGGTTTGTCAATCCGAGTCTGGATGAAGAAGATAAAGACAGTGAAAGTTTTGGTTGACTTTTGTTGACTAGGCAGGCTTGATGGAGACACAATTTGGAAGTTTTCTGGCGGACGGAATCCGGCCAACTCCGGTTAGATTCTAGGTGAAATTATGGCCTCATTAGAATGACTCCTTCAGTCAAAAATCTATATTTTCAAAATTTCCTTATTAGTATTACAAATTAAAAATATATTTATAAAAAGGGGGGGGTGGTGGGCCACCACCCCCACCATCCCATGTCTCTCCATAATACCCAACCACCTTCGAATATGGTGTGCCATCAAACAAGGTGGGATCAGCGGGGATCGAACCCACCTGGCCCATGTGGGTTGGCTCCCACAGGGCAGCCCCATGTGTCAACCATAAAACAACACACCTCCATCTACCATGTATCTTCAATACAAAACCAAAAAACCAAAGTTTTAATGCACCAGTTGAAAAATGGTTATGGAGGGTATGGGCAGGCCACCCAATGTGGACCCAACCCCAAAATTTTAATTCCATTTAACTTAAAAGAAAACAAATGGCGAATTAAATGGAGGGGTCAAGGTTTGACCATCCGACCTCTTCCTTATTATTCAAAGAGTAAACCCATCCACCTAAACTGAATTATTTATTTATCCGCCCCAAAAAAATTATATAAACCCTCATTTGCACAGTGCACCCAGGAGATGGATAAACTAGGAGTAGGCACGGAAAATGAGGCAGAGTTAATTTTTAATTAATTTTTATGCAAGTGGAACCATGACTGAGCAAAATTTCCAGGAGGGTGAAATTTTCGCAGTGTCCAAATTGGAAAAAATTTATATCGATCCTACACCTCTCAGTGACACAAACCCGATGGCATAGTCAGTTTCTTGATCTGAGTAGCCGATTTGTAGAGCACCTAGAGGAGGGAATCTTTGAGGAATCTAGGGGGAACCTAAAAGATTCCTTAAGCCCCAAATTTTCTTTTTCTCAAAATTCAGAAATTTGACAGTCAATTTTGCACTATTCGATGCCACAAATCTAATGGTGTGTTCAGATTTTCCATTTTCTCTTTCTATTTTTTGGCCACTTTTCTAAAGGGAATGCAGGTGTCAGCATTCATGTGTGAGCAGCCATTTCATGAGATTTGACATCGTGAGATAGATGGCATGAACAGCTTCAGCAGCTTGACATCCTTTTCTTTATATGGCCCCGGAATGTGAGGTATATGCAGCGTGTTCATGTATTTCTTTTGCTATGTATTGTGCTGCACAGATCCATGTTTGATGTTTGAGGTGGGATCTTTTCTTCATACTTGCTTCATGATTCCTGCTTGCTGTGATGTGGAGTCATCTATGTGATGTACTTGTTGTCATGATTCATCATGTTTTATTTGAGATCCCTTTGTCGTCATGTTGATGGGATGCTCGTGTTGTCACCATATATGTTTTCACTGAGATCCCTTTTATGCCATGTTGGCAGGATGTTCATTATCATCATGCATGAGTTTGTGTCATATTGATAGGAGTCCTTTTGACTGAGAGTTCCTATAGTGGAACATCTCTTGGAGCCACTCCTGTGTGAAGGCATTTTCCTTGTATGATAACGATGTCACTTATGTACATCATCACTATTGATAGCACTTAACGCAACAACCTACACCATCTTGACACTGGGGATCGGAGACATAGTCCCTCCTAGACGAACTTCATTATCAACAACTTATGTTTTCATGTGCTGATGATTATCATGTTCCTCTTCTTTACATCATGTAGATGTATTCGTTAATGTTCTTTTAAAAATACAATTTAACACATCATGAAAGTAAAAGGTCTTGGAAGGGTCCTTCATCACACTCGGACCTGGATCAGTTAAAATAGTCACCAAGGAGGTGGTATCATAAACTTGATACACATATACGGGGACTTGGCTTCACTAGAAGAAAAATAGATCATTGTGTGTATTTTAAATTAATTGGTGACTGTGTTATTTATTTTGTCTTCTATGTGGATGATATGTTGTTGGTTGGAAATGGCAAAGAAATTATCCACAGTTTGAAGACCCAATTGTCCTCCAAATTCGACATGAAAGATCTTGGTGCTGCAAACTATATTTTTGGCATGGAAATTAAACGAGATCGGGCAAAGAGGAAGCTCTAGTTAAACCAGAGGAAGTATGTTGAGACAATACTGCAGAGGTTTAATATGCAGGATAGTAAATCGATGAAGGTTCCTATTCCTGTAGGTGTAAATTTATCTGTTAAATAATGTCCCAAGACATAAGAAGAGGAAGAGGACATTTCTCGTGTTCCATATGCAAGTGCAGTAAGTAGCTTGATGCATGCAATGGTCTATACTAGAATAGACATTACACATGCAGTGGGAGTATTGAGCAGGTTTATATCAAAACCAAGGAAGGAGCATTAGACAAAAATGAAGCAGGTTTTCAGGTATTTGCACGGCACTAGTGATTATGGTTTTTGCTACCAAGGAAGAGTAAGATTGGACAGAGTTTTGGAAATCTATGGCTTTGTTGATGCAGATTGGGCTGGAGATCTGGATCAAAGAAGATCTACAAGTGGGTATGTGTTTAACCTCTTTATAGGTGCAATTGGTTGGAGGAGTAAGAGACAGTCTGTAGTGGCCCTCTCAACTATAGAGGTAGAATACATGGTGGCCACTCATGCAAGCAAGGGAGTCGTTTGGTTACAAAGATTGTGTTCAAGTATGGGGTTATTATAGTGAGATATAAGGATAGACTGTGACAGCCAAAGTGCAATTTTCTTGACAAAGAACCTTTCTTATCATTCAAAGACAAATCATATTAATGTTCAGTATCACTTTATGAAGGATATGGTTGAGGAAAAAAAGGTGTCGCTGGTAAAGGTGGACACTTTCAAGAATACTGAGGATGCAGTGACAAATTCTGTGAGCAATGAGAAGTTCTCTCGGTGTAGAGAAACAACGGTTGTTGCAGGGCTAGATCAATGACAAAGCTCTCATGTGGAAAGAAAACAAGTGAGAGAATGTTGGGTGTGAGTCATTTTCTTTCCACGACTACCCCACGCATGGGGGGTCACAGGAGGGATGGTAGAACCCCTTGTACCTTACGTCGGGTGCAGTAGGGGGGTCATGGGGGGTGGCTCCCCCCCCCTGTCGGGGGGTAAGAAGGGGGGGTAGCCCCCCTACACGAGGTCCAGGGTAGCGCGTTGGGAAATTTTTTTTCGACCCTATATTAGGTGGGTGGACCTACATATGGTTTGGTGCATTGAATTTCACACATGGTATTGGGCATGATGGTTTTCCATCCATGGTATTTTCTAGATCCAGTCAAGGGAACTACGGTTATGTTCTAATCCAGGGTTAATAGATTAGGTTTTATGGATGCTTCGGTATGTATATATATGTATTGTGACATTAAAAAGAATATAATGAAAAATCAATCTAGTAGTCCCGGTTTTGGGATCCAGGGGAAAATCTTTATGTATATCTATTTTATGTTTTATGCTCTCACCAATTTTTTATTTTCTATTTTTAGAATTCGTATGCATGAATTTATGTACGGGGTTAAAACATACATTATTTTGGGGAATGATGGAGGAGGTCCATACAGATTCCATTGATATGGAATTGGTTCCTAAGATGGAATTGGAAATGTTTTAAATTAATTTGTTAATGGAATTTGGTGCCTCTCGCTTTTCCTTATTGAAAGGTCAAGGTCATGGAGAATATAGGACTACTATGTAAAGGTACCTTGATTGTGCATCAATAAGCTCAAATTATTTATCTTTGTTTATGGCTTCTTCCTCATTATGTGGTAGAGTTGTGGAAACATCGTTTGTTATAATAGGAAAAAGAGATTTGAGGAAAATTTCTAAGAGAAGTTCATTGGGAACCTCAAATTTGCATATACTAAGATGTCTACACAACTCGTGGATATGGTCCACTATGCGAGTGGAGGATGATTGTTGAAGCTCATATATTAATTTTAACCTAGTTTCAAGACGAATTATAAAGAACCCCACATAACATTCTCTCTCTCTATATATGTGTGTATGTGTGTGTGTCACTCTCTCTATATATATGTCTCTCTCTCTCTCTCTCTATATATATATATGTGTGTGTGTGTGTGTGTAAAAGACTCATATCATTTTAACTTGTGATTATAAAATTTGAGGACTTTTCCTTTTAATACAATTCTTGTCTCTTAAAATCATAATTACCGTCTTGTTTTTCTTCTGCATATTCAAATTCAAGATTGTATTGTTAAACCAGTTTGGTTTCACAATGACATTATTTCTTTCTTGTGGGAATAGTGAATTATAATTCTTAACTTTACATAATGGGTTACTAACCTGTATGTTATCTCTGTATTTTTCTCTTATCCTGAAGAAGTTAGACATGATCCTCTATTCTACAATGTCTCTTCCACATTAGATCATTTTAGTTGTGTACGATGTGTGATAATATTTTTAATACAATTTATGAATCTAAAATTGAATTTGGTAGTTACTCTAAATTTTAAAATCATTACATATCATTCATGATATGTGTGTGTGTGTGTTTCAGAACACTCCATATTATTCATGAACTTTGAACAAATGCATTTGCCTCCACATGTTGGTATGATGTATGAAAATGGCTTCTATCATGAGAAAATGATACATTAATATGTACACAACAAAAGACACTCAAAGTCAATGATAAGCATATACTGAGGTTACATTTTTAGCTGGAAACATTAATAAAGGAAACAATTCAAAATATTTCCTAAGGTTGACTTAAAAAATCAACCCTTATGGGTGTTACACATCTAAAAATTAACTACATTGTGGTTTTTCCTTTGATAGTTGTGAGGGTAGATAGAAGCCCAGTTAACACCTTAGGATGTGAACTTTCTTGAAAAAACACTTCACCTCTTGACATGATGAGTTGAAGATTTGAGGATTAAGCCCCAAGAAGCCTTAATGGCAAGATGATGGTAGATATCATATCATTTATGAGGAAAAAACCTCATTGATGAGCCAAAGGAGGGACGTAGTGTTCAAAATTTCTATAAATGAAAGTTCATGGAGAGCCAAAAACAAGAATAAGTGCACTATTATGCTGCCAAAATTGCTCCAAAGAAATATAACATTCCATTGTGAGGAGAATTCCACCATTGTAAAGAGTTTTATATGCTTCTTTGAGAGAGAAAGAGCTTTCAAAAGAGATTAAGAAGGGGAAATCCTTGTTGAGAGCTATTGAGCACCATCACTCAAGAAAATCTCTTCGATTGTATTTGATACTTTATTTGTAACTCTTCCATCACTAGCAATCAATAAAGAGGATCCTTTTCCTACTCATTTGTTGATTTTTTTTGCTTCACAAGCTTGTTTTGCGTTATTTAGTTTAGTCTTATTTTATTTTTGCTTATGTATTTTTTCCATTTAATCCAATGCTTTGTTATTCCATAATTTCTCACTAACATCACTCATTTGTGTGTATGCTCCTTGTATGAAGAAACCGACTGCAAGGAAGATTTTTTTAGGACTCATAGATAACCAAACCCACAATACAAAATGGCAACTCCACCCGTGTGCATTGTGTAATGTGTCGGGATACCCTACCAACCAATGTCCAACATTGGAAGAATTGAAATCTCTCCTTCATGCCCCCAAGGCACTCATAGCCCCACCTCCAACTTTGGGAGGTAAGGCAACCCCATTGAGCAGTAAGGGATTATGTACTAACCACTTCTACACTATTTTTGTACAACGTGGTCATTCCTCACACAATTTCCCCAATCTTTCTTATTATTAGGACACATTGGTGGCCCTCCATCAAGTCAGTACTGTGACACCATTACTTTCGGCTACTCCAATTGTGAATGGCATGTCTCAAAACATTTATTGTGTCTTTGAGGAAGAACCTCCACATACATTTCACCCTTGTGCTCACTTCCATTCAACCACTCACCCTACATTGGTCTTCATTAGGATTTTGAAACAACCAAAACTACCTATGCCAAAACCTACCACTACATGCACCATATGTGACAAATCTAGACATTTCATTAACCATTGTCTAGATTTAAAAGAACTTAGGTGTATTTTCCTCTCAGTTGTCCATTCCCATTCACTAGTTTGCAAAAACGAGTCTAGTCACAAGTGAAATAATGGTCACATTTCCATACAAGTACATCATACATAGATTTTCCCATATCTCCCATGATTTCAAGAGTAAACATTTGTGGCAAACTGACATAGGGCCATTGTTCCTTCTTCCTACTCAAGATAAGATAGATATTGAGTGGGAAGAAGGACCTCAAGATGTTAATTCAAAATCATTGTCAAGAGATACAAGAGACACTACCACTCAAACCATCTATTATGTAAGCACAAGACCTGCATTAGAAGCAGTTCACCCTTGTGATATTTGTACCAGTGCCTCTCGCCTCTCATACACATGTCCTCTTCTTTAAATATTTTGACAGCTTAGTATAACATTATGTACCCTTCATACAATTCCAAAACATCCTCCTCGTAGAGATGAAGACTGCTTGGCTCCCAAGACACTGACATATTTCCAATAAACTTCTCTTGACCACTATCAGGAAACATTTCAAGACATACTTCCACCTCCGAGTGTAGAAAAATATCAACACCATATTTGATTCATTTCTTCTTTTGTAGGAACCCCAATTCATGTTGCATGCTCATCATTTATAATGTCGAGACCATTTCACACATCGTAAAGGTTGCATCACCCATGAATTCCTAGACTCATCTAGTCTTCACATTTTTGACATCACTAGGTTGTATGGAATAAACCATGGAATCATTATCATGTTTGTCAACCAGCACTTTAAGATACCAATCCCAGCCGCATGACCTCTTAGCACCTCCATCGCCATTTGAAAACCTCTTCAATTTTGATGAGATATTTAGAGGCTATGGCAAAACCATATTGTCCCTGGGATGCCATGCATCATCACTCTTTCTTCCTACTAGAAAAACCATTTTTTCTTACTAATGCAAGAAGCCACAAGATTTGTGCAGTAGAGACCAAAGATTTTATACCACTAGGAAAATTAGATTGGTTCAAAAACCCCATCCCAATGCATGACATATTTTAGGAAGGGATTATGTACAATATCTCACCTACAGTCAAGGTAGACATCTCCACCAAACCCGGTATAGTCAAAGAAACCTCGTTAGGGGTGGCTTATTCTCCTGAAGAAGTTGCTTCTTACAAACACCTATCCAAGAATATAAAGACATTTGTGCGTGGTCATATTCTGAAATGTTGGGTATCAATCCTATGATTGTGGAGCATCACATCGACACATGACTTGATGCTCATCCAGTTAGGTAAAAGTAGTTCCAACTCCACCCTTTTAAGGTGGAGGAAATTAGACAAGAAATTGATAAGCTCCATAAAGATAATTTCATCAACCCCATCCCCTACAGATCCTGGGTTTCTAACCCTATACATGTCATGAAAAAACAAGGCACCATTCAGGTTTGTAATGAATGCAAGGGTTTGAACATGACATGTCCCAAATACAATTATCCTACACCCTTCATCAACCAAGTTATCGATTCTTGCATCGAGCATGAAGCTTTGAAATTCATGGATGACTTCTTGGGATATAACCAAATCCAAATCCGCCACATAGATTTGTATAAAACTACATTCACCACTCCATGGGGCACTTTAACCTACCATGTTATGTTGTTTGGCCTTGAAAATGTTGGCGGCACCTTCTAGCGGGCCATGGATTATATCTTTCACAACCTAGCTCATCTAATCTTATCCTATTTGGATGACCTTACAGTTTTTTCCAAAAATCTATCAGACCATTTGAAGGATCATTTCCTTGTGTTTCAAAGGTGTTGGAAAGATAACCTTCACTTGAACCCCCACAAATGTATCTTCTACATCAATGCAGGAGGATTATTGGGATTGATAGTCTTCGAACAAGGTATCAACATTGACCCTATGAAGGTATAATCCATTCAAGAGATCCCACCGCCTATAAATTTAAAGTAATAAAAATATTATAGGTTAAGGTCAACTTCTTATGATGCTTTGAAATCGATTACACAACTTGTGTGCACGGTTTCTTGGACCTTCTCCAACAGGACATCCCATTTTACTAGGATGAAGAGGCTCAATGATCATTTGAGGCCTTAAAAGACAGATTGTCATATGAACCATTGATTAGCCCACCTAAGCATACTAAGGACTATACCCTCTTCCTCTACTTATCAAAAATAACTGTCACAGGGGCATCAGTCTAGTAAGGTAGAAACAATAGAGAGAATGTCCTTTATTACATCAGCAAGAAGCTCTTTTGGTCTGCTTTGAAGTATGAGCCAGCAGAAAAAATAGCCTTAGCCCTTGTACACTCTGTGCAAAAGCTTCAACACTACATCATCTTGAGGACTACAACTATCATCACAAGTATTAACCCCATGCGATACTTACTTATGTGTCATTTGATGAACCATAAGTACACCAAATGGGTTGTCATTTTGCAATAATTTGATCCACAGTTTGTGTCGCCAAAGAGAAAGAAAGCTCTTATTCTTGTAGAGTTCATCACGGACCTACCCTCAGAGCCACAAGGGTCTTTGGTCAATAATTTGTTCCTCAACAAACACTTTTTCATCATATCCAAAGGAAACCCTTGGTATGGTGATATCCTCCTTTTCCTCCAAACTTAGAATTTCAACCCACACCTCATGTGTGATGATCAGAGGCACATCCACCACCAAGCCCCTCACTACCTCGTCATACGAGATGTATTATATCATCACGGTGTTGACACCATACTGCGTCAGTGCCTTTCACTCAATTAAGTTGAGAAAGTCTTAAATGACTACCATAGTGGAGCATATAGAGGCCACTTCTCGGGGAAGGCCAATGCCCAAAAGATCCTCCGTGTGGGTTTTTTTGGGCCCACTCTATTCTATGACTAGATTGCAACCATCAAATGATGTGAACAATGCCAATATTATGCCCATAAATCTTGAGCACCACCAACTCCTTTGCCTCTGATAATTGTTGCAAGTTTGTTCTACAAGTGGGGTATCAACTTCATGACTTGCAACCCATAGTCCCAGAATGGACATAAATATATTATAATCATATTTTACTACTTTACTAAGTGGGAAGAATCCATGCCCATATTTAATAACACGAATGCCACCACAACCCGATTCTTCTTCAACCATGTCATGGTAAACACTTCGCGAATGAGATTTTCCAATACTTGTCCCAACTCCTAGGTTTCTCCCACAATTTTCCTTCTCCATACTAACCCCAGTCCAATGGCTAAGTAGAATTTGTCAACAACAGTCCTTAAAACAATTCTATAGCATATGATGAATAAGAAAAAAACCATATGGTATCACATGCTTTTCTTAGCCCTATGGGCATACCATACATTGGTCAAAACATCCACGGGCTTCACTCATTTTCACATGGTCTATGGGGTTGAATCAGTACTCTGCATGTGAGATCCCTACCCTATGCATGACCATCGAGCTTCTCCCTAACACCTCAAAATTAGAGCAAAGGCTAGTCTATTTGGAATACTTTGACTAAATTTGATGTGAATCCTTCCAGAACAACAAATCCCATAAAAATGGGAAAAAAATCTCCTTTGATCACAAAATCACCCCTCGCTTATTTACCAAGTGGGATCTAGTACTCCACTATGACATTGCCAAGGAAGTAATATGCCTTGGAAAGTTTGAAACTCTGTGGAAATACCCCTATATTGTTAAACATTGTCTTTTGAAAGGAGCATATATGTTAGCATAGCTTGATGGGACTAGTCTCAAAGACCCTGTCAATAATCTCTATCTTAAAAAATTTCATCCATAAAATTAAGTTTGACGTTATAATGTAAGCTATGTACCATGGATTATTTTAATGATCACTTCATTGTCGATGTACTCTAAACTATGCTCTCATAATGTTTTTCAAATGGATCATCCAAAATCATACCACCATGGGTGTCCTGACAGTGCTTCTTGATGTTCACAAAATCTTACAGCAGAAACCTGCATGATATAATCTCATAATCATATGATTATCCCTTAGAATGGAATATGTATTAGGACATCCACTAACAATTAGTTGAATATGATGCCATCATTGGCCTTTTGGCTAATGCCTCTCACTTAGGTATTAGTCACTTACATGTGTTACTTGATTCCTAGCTTGTTGTATCGTAGTTGAATAGAACCTTCAACATTCATGACCCTTGCTTATTCTGAAAATATCTACATGCATAGAAGTTAGCATGTGGTTTTTACCATATCACATTTTCACATATACCAAGAAGTCAAAATCAAGTTGTTGACTTCATTTCTAATCAAATACTAGACTGAAAAGCATTACACACAAGTCATCATCAAGAAATATAAAGCATATAAATAATCCATCACATCAATAAAATGCGTGTACACCACATGTCTATAAGAATCACACATAAAAGATACATCATGAAAGTTGCAAAATGACCTCTCATCTATCTATCTATCTATCTATCTATCTATCTATATATATATATTATATATATATATATATATATATATATATATATATATATATATTATATATATATAATTATATAGAGTTTTTTTGTACGTCAGTTGGTCGTCACCAGAAAAATGAGTCATCTACAAAAAGAGGGGAGCATCCTCATAATAGGTGATTCCCATGGTAAATTATACCAAACATTTAAGGCTTGGTCTCATCACTTCCTACACCAAAAATTGGAGGCCCTCCTGCCTACCCCTAACTTGGCCCAAAAATGGGTCGTGACATGGCTACAACAATAGCCACGTAACAGAGAATTGGGTGCCACACCCTCTTAGGTGTCATTGTCCCCTTGATGAAATCCTCTCTTAGCATATCCCATCCAGCCTCAGGCACTCCCATCAATAGGTTCATCAATCATAACTCAAGTCCAACTCCCTCTACTTGGTAGCCTTAGCAAGGGCTAACAACCTCTAGTTCTCCAATAGAAGGTCTGCCACCTCTCCTCTATCCCAAGGAGCACCTATCTCTAGATGCACCCTCTGCGTCAAGTGCTCCGTTGAACTATGCCAACACTAGTCAGCTACAACACCCCCCTTTCCATCCTTCTTATGATCGCCATTTTCACCCACCAATCTTCCCTAGGGGAACCCATGAGGACCCATATCTCCAGTGAAACATATCAAAAGTTAGTGCCCAATATATCATAAGTATCAAATAAAATAAAATAAATGTGGAAAGTAGATAAATACCTACGCACACATACCTATGAGTCCCCAAGTGTCACCAAGGGGCAACCCCATCTCAGGTTCACCCCTGAAATCCATTCCTGCATATGGTAACTCGAGTTAGTGATGGGTTGGACAGAAACCAAAACTGGGTGGTGTCAGTCCAGTATTGACCCACCTCACCTCCTCCACCATAGGGCAAAAGAAGATTCCATCTCTGAATCTGTGGATCCATTGGTGGATGAGGGTACACCCATATGACCGGTCGCAACAACACCACCGGCTTGTACAACATGTTGCATAAAATTTTCCCAAAGCGGAAGCCCCAAACCTCACATCACACCACCTGTGATAGTTGCACCGTCATCTTTCGATGTAGGAAACCCATCCAATCAAAGAAGGTGCCCTCTTGCACACTCTCTAGCGTGACCAACTTGACTTTTGTAATACAGTGTGGGGCCACCATCCCATAAAGGTGATTAATCAAGGTTGTTACTACTCGTGTCATCTTGTCCAAAATGGAGATAATTCAAATGTCACCTGCATTGAAAGCATCTACCCCACAATATCAGTTAGTTGAGGAAGACAACCTAGGCCCTCCTTGAGGGAGCTCAGTAGCTATCACTTCCCCATGAGGTACCAGTCTAGTCACAAAGTATACATCCACCTCGATGGTGAATTCCAAATCCATACCTGAGATATTGAAAAATTGCCTCATAGGTTACCAATGACTAATCACAAAATGCAAGAACTCCTCTTGTGATCTCAACAAGGGGTTTTGCAGGAAATTTCACAAACCCAACCTAATCAATTGTGCCTATGCCTGAGCATTCTCATCCATTATTGCATGGAGATCAGGCCAATCCCACTCTCACCATTGAACCATCCTACAATGGTTACCCCTATGTGGTCAGTCAAAAAAGAGAAAAATAAAAAATTTAGAATAGATACCAAAGTTCCCAACTTTGGTAACCTGTGTGGATGCCTCTAAAATAGTCGTGCAGACCTTGTACCTATTCCCCAAATAGGAACAAGGATTCCTCACGCCTATTTTTATGATAATCACATGCATCACATGATTATTTCACCCTAAACCACAAAGCCCTAGCACGGAGGTCCTTGCTCATATTTCTCCCATAGTTGTGCCACTTGCATGACTATTTTTCCCTCAATCGCGAGCTCATCGCAACTAAGGCGCCCATACCTGCATCAGATCATGTGACTATCATGCATTCACACATGAGGGTTTTTGGATTTCTACCTAATAAGGGTTGTATAGGCCACCTTGTATGACCCACCTACCTTAAGACTATTGAATTAATAGAGTGAAATTCCCAATGACTAACTTGACTCTCCTCACTTGTAACCCAGGTACTTTGGTTGATCACAATGGAAAGAAATGATCACTAGGATCCACAACAAATTCCATGTCAACAAGTACAAATGAGGTGGAAATGTGGGCCCCATGGCCCTTATATTTTCCATTTGTGCCATTCTTTCAAAGGCCCGTATGGGAGCCCATAAGCTCCTTTCAAAAAATCATTAGGGGCATTGAGATTGGGACACCTTCATCTACCTCATGGTATCGTCTATTCAATTCATCAAAAAATTTCATTTCAGGCCCATTTCATTTTTCAGAGTATACTTTAGGTATACCTTCTTGTATTTTTAGATACATTGTTTTGAGTAGGTTCCAGTTTTCATATTGTTATATAAAGATGTTTTCACCTTGGGTATTGGCTTTTGAATTTGCATTTTATCGATAGCTTCACAATGAACTCACTCCTCCAATGTCAATCAAAATTTAAGGTATCATTCTTCACTAAGCATGATATATTTCCTCAGAAGCTATGCATATTTTAACATCATTTTTCTAAAATTAACTATAAGGTCACCATCTGAACCACATTTTCTGGAACCTTCCACTTGAACACCATAAACATTCACGATTGGTCGATAGAGATTCACCTACATGGATTACCCTAATTTATAATTCTATCGACATTATTTATATCCATGTACACCTTTTCTAGATCCAAGAGCCAATGCATTCACATGTCTTGATTATCAACCTCATTTTTCTATTCTTCACTTTTTCTTAGCAACCTACTCCTAAGCCACCTCTCTTTTTGGATCATGAAAAATGCACCACCACATTTTTCACTTGGCTCACCATTCATCCACATTACAATAGACCATCTATGTTATCACATTTGTTTCATTCACCTCACACTAAGACCAACAAATGGGGGCTCCACCCTCTACAAAAACTCACCTGCATCATTATGCAGTGCATCGTTTTCTTAGTGCACCTACCTCCATGTTTGTACATCAAAAACCAATTTTAAATTCTTTTGGAAAGTGTACAAATATTTTTTGAGCAAAATGATTCTCACCCATATTTTTGTGTTAGTTACCTAGCGGCAGTCCTGTTGACGGTGCTAGACCCATCAACATTCATGGGATCTCCCTAATGTGAAGTCCCAATTAGACCTCATGCCATTTGGTGTAGGAGTCCCAATAGTGGGTGTTATTAATATGCCTTGGCTATGAATACACATAAAGTGATGTACGGTGACTTTGATGAGAGAAAGTGCGTGACCCTGTGGAAATTCAAGTGTGATGCATGGAGGTTTCAACACATGAAGGGAAAAATAAGTGAGCCCCTTAAAAGTCCGTAATAGTATGCAACTTGAAAGGAACAAATGAGCATAATGACATCACAAGATAATATGAAAAATAGTCCACAAGTTAACAGTAATGAATTAATACAACAACACTCATTCAACAAGATTCATATAAATGCAAACGAAATAGTTCATAAGCATAAGTGTAAGTTAAATAACATACATTGCAAATACAAAAGAATAGTCCTACTATATTCACAACATATCCATGAAGGCATGTCGGCTCTGAGCTTTTATTAAAAGTGAAATTTCCAATTATACATACACCATTAACGAACCACTAGCCCCAATTGTGGATAAGTCAACAACACCTACTCCAAAGAAGTATATTCCCTCTACATTGTCGAGAAGCCAAGGCTCTCACAAAACTCCCAAGCTCTTTCTAAGCCTAAGCTTAACCAAAATCTTGTCTCCCAAAAGCCCCTTACATTAGTTACTTATAACAAGAGGGGGTGACTCTTCTACTCCCCTTTGTGACCTTTGGACTACCCTTGTGACTCTTCAACTTCTTTACAAAATAACTCATTCCAATACATCATGACTCTTCACATTCCAATATTGACACTTGGAATTTCACTTACAAATTAATTACAAATAATATTACAATTTACACTCATACCCATATAAGACAAAATAGGGTAGAGACAACTTGACATCCTAATAAGACAAAAGACTATGATGCTTGAGTTTGGGGAAACTCTAGCTCAAC
Organism: Pinus taeda; assembly: GCA_000404065.3. NCBI lineage: Eukaryota > Viridiplantae > Streptophyta > Pinopsida > Pinales > Pinaceae > Pinus > Pinus taeda. Next base: position 66,965 of record APFE031359470.1, on the reverse strand, counting down.
AACTTCCACTTGATGTTTGTCGGTCACGTAGTGTTGGCAAGCTTGCTATTGTCTGATGGTGTCTGGATAGAAGAAGACGCTAACCTCCATGGAATTTGGGTACAATGATTTGGAACTAGTTTCTACTTCCTTCCAAAGCATGATCATCATTTTCTAGATTTGGACATGGCCACCAATGTAGTTGTGCATGTTCTGTCCATTCACCTCCAAGTCCCCCTTGGTGGCAACCTGTCGCAGGTGGTCCAACTATTCCTCTATCTCCTTTCTGACCTAGTTCCTGGGTTTGGCTTAAGTGAGTGAGCATCCTGATGGGATCTTGTGGTTCTTCACCAAGGAATCCAGGCTGTTGTATATCTATGCATACGAGGCATGAATGCTACCAATGAATGAGGTGAGTTGCTTGTTGTTTTGGATCAACATCCACACTCTTTCTTTCTCCAGCTCTGCCCATGGCTTCATTTTCTTACACATGTCAAGTGGTTCCCGTTTGTATTGCAATGTCCATTCGTACATAACAATGATTGCAGCTTGTGCATTTCTGAAAGCTTTGACAAATTAATTACATTGTTGTTGCCATCCATGCACGTGGACAATTTCCTTATGCACAGTAACAATATCCTCATATAGATTATGCAGAGTCTCTCCAAGTGTCAATAATTCATTACATATCTTCCTTCATCTCCTGCAAGTGGACCTACGTGGAAGATGTGTTCTAAGTTGTTGTGTGGAGTTGTTCAACCTATTGCCTGATAGCCTGCACATTTTTTTCCAATTGCTTATTCTTGGATATCATACACTGAGTGTTTGACTTTGTTGCACCTGCAAAGGCCAATTTGGTTGAGGTAATGGCTTAAAGATCTCTCCTAGTTTCAACCACAATTATCCTCTCTCATAAAAGAAGGAGATGTGAGATCATCCAGAAAATTCTTCTTACACACTTGTACAATCTTCTTCTAGAGTTCATCGTATGACAAATTGTATGTTTCCATAACTGGATCATCACCAAGAGGAACAAAGCCCCCTTCCTCGCCTGGAGATGACTTTGTTGGAAATAATATTGAGATGGGGGATGAATCAGTATCTACAAATCAATAACTTTTTCATTTCCATAATCAAATTTATATACGCTACTTCAGTGAAGGGAACTCGCATGTGCACGCAACTGTTCTTAGGGAAACCAATGTATATCCAGTGAACTTATGATTTAGTTAATTCATCATTTGTTGATCTTTAATCAGTGCATCAGTACTTTATTAAACATTAAATAGTAACCATGTGCAGTAATAACAGAATAAACCATCACACATAAGCAACACACATGAACACCAAGATTTGAGGTGGAAACCCAATGTGGGTGAAAACCACCTGCTGCTGTCATCTCTGTCTTCTTTTAATAATAAGAAAATATGTTTACAACATTGTACTGGTGTAGACTCATACCAGTACGCATGCACCACCTGTAGAAGGCTACAACCTTCTCTCATTCTCCAGCTTCTACTGGAAGGGAGCTACAACCCCCTAGCTCTTGTACTAGCTAATATGTTTACTAGTACGTAGGCGCTAGCCTACATAAGGCTCCAAACTTCACTCATTTTCCAGCTGCTATTGGAAGGCAGCTCCAACCCCCTGGCTCTTGTCTTGGCTGATATGTTTTCCAGTACGTAGGTGCCAGCCTATAGAAGGATACGACCTTCTCTTTTCTCTAGGGACCACTTTTCATAAATTTTTAGACTGGATAATTGATCCAGGTGGATGTTGGTAGCCACCCACCTATCCCATTTGGACCCCCACAACTGTCTCTTTCAGTCTTTTCAGTTTCCATAATTGTAGCACAATTTACTATTTTTAGCAATTTTTTTCAGGTCCTGAACTTCCGGAGCCGTTTTGAGGCCCTAAACAACGTTTTTTGGGAAATCTAAGGGCAACATGGGACCATGGACCACTATTTCCCTTCCCAAAGTGGTAGTGCTCAAATAGATCTTTCTAACCAACTATTGTACGCGTCAAGCAGAGATCGTATGCCAAAGTTACGACCCTGGGAAATTGATGTACCAGTTTACCCAAATGGGGCCCACAATTTGGCGTTTCATCTTCTAGGGTTAGGTTTTGGGATGTGAAGGGTTTTACATTGTTTCTCAACAATAAATAGGCCTTCGAGCCT
>APFE031359470.1:43731-62304 GCA_000404065.3 Pinus taeda | reverse complement strand
CTAACTATTGTACGCGTCAAACGAAGATCGTATGCCAATGTTACGACCCCGGGAAATTGATGTACCAATTCACCCAAACGGGGCCCACAATTTGGCATTTCATCTTCTAGGGTTAGGTTTTGGGATGTGAAGGGTTTTACATTGTTTCTCAACAATAAATAGGCCTTTGAGCCTCATTGTAACACAGTTCAAAGGCATGTAGTTGCCACATCGCTTCTTAGAGATAAGCTACCATTGCCCTAGCTGGTTTATTTCCATTACTGTTTGTAAGCATATTTCAGTATTTTCCATTAATGAAATGAAGCATTATTTCTACTGCATCTTTCTGTATATGGTTATCTCTGTATTTTGTTACATTCCTGTTTAAGTCCGGATCAATACTCCTGGTACACAACACCACAATTTGAAAGCCACATTTCATCAAATTTTCATACTAAACCCATCAACAACATTGAAGCTCAAAATTAATCACCACTACAATACAACCATCAAATACATCTACATCAACCAACATTCAGTTAATCTCAACAATCAGATCATTGACACCAAAACATTGTGTTGAACCCAGAAACCTGCATCATCATTTAGAACTAGTTGTAACCTCAAAAACCATGCATCAAAGTGTATATGCTACTTGGCTGAACCCAAATTGTGTGTATACACTACTTCTGTTAATCAAACCTGCGTATACCTTTAAAACTACTACAAACATAAACTTTTGAATCAAGTCTGTACCAACTAGCAATATATTGAATATCTACTGCCAACTTACAAAGATTTACATAGGAAACGACATAAATCACTTCTTCTCACTTATACAATCAATCAATCAAATACCAGCCTCCTTATGCATTCAGTTTTACATTCAAGTCTAAGAAGACTTCATTGACAAACAACAATAAAACAACAGATTTTGATCAAATAGACCAGTTAGATCTGAAAAAGAACCTTTTCTTTTGTATATGCTATTTTGAAGAGTATAACCTATGTGTACACACACTTTTTGAAAAGACGAACCAATGTACATATATACAAATATCAACTCATAAATTTGTTGCACTTTTGACCTTTAGAAAAACCTGCATCACGACATTTAAAGAATAAAGAAGTGTACATAGTCAGATCTAGCCCAACCAATATCAGATCATCCAATAATAAGTCACTTCAGGCCTCATGATCCTGATCCAACATTGAATTCAAGGTGCACAAAGTAGATCAAATCACAAACATAGCCCCTGCAACATAAAATATACTTCAGATAGAAATATTCCTTAGAAACCCATGCACTTGCACACCTTGGCCTAATGATATTCTCCTCCTTATATAATTTTAGGCCTTTCTCAATACCTTGGACCAACACCACTTAGGACCAATACCTTGGACCAAATACCTAGGGTCAATAGCTTAAACCAAAACCTTGGTTTTCCAACATGTACGTGATTTTCCTCCTCTGAAAGTGTGTGTATATGTATACACTCCTTTTGTTCTGTTAACCCACGTGTATACACTGCTTGGACAAGGTGAACCAGTGTATACCTCTCTTTCTTCAATCTTTGGAATCTGATCTGTAATCCTTTGATGTTAACCTGTTGCACTATGAACTGTCATCTGTGTGAGTTTCCATCAAGGACAACACCTGTATCATAATGCCAACAATATCCCCCTTTGGACTTGATGGCAACAACAACATCAAGACAATCTCCCCCTTTGACATCAAGGGCAAATGGCAGACCAAGATATTCTCCCCTTTTGATATACTTTATGATGTCCATGCTGCCCTTGAGTACATGCTGAATTCTTTGATTAGGATCCCCCTTTGTACATGCTGAGATGCACTAAATCGTCCATGCTCCTCCCGAGCACATGTAGAGTTTGCAAAAATATTTTCCGAAAGAATAACATGACTCTATAGCTCAACTATGTGAGTTTGACCTTCCTATCACCAATGACTCATACATACATCGATCTCCCAACCAAGTGGGGATATATCAAATTTGACTTATCCACCCAACCAAGTGGGGATATACCAATTGTTTATACATGACTGAAATATAGAAATTATTACATCATCCTTCCCATGCATAATGGGGGTACAAATTACATCATATGACCAAAAAGGACTCATCAAAAGACTATGACAGATAGAGATATATTATTACATCATTGGCCTTTATATGACCTTATCATCGAGTGATATACATGACCTTTAGAACAAAGACAAAAGTTCTAAACAAGACCATGATAGTCATCAACAACTATATAGCATCTGTCAGCAACATCCAAACCCGCAACCTGTATATGTCCATGACAAAGTAAATATCATCAACCTGTGACAAAGTATGTCATATATAGATATCAACTCATCCTCTTGATCTCATCAAGATAAACTTGCTTCGTTTCCTTAGTAGAAAGAGCCTTCTCATAACCTTCCATGAATCAACTAAGCATATGTCATATCTCCAATAAGTAACAAAAAATCATTCACATCATATCATATGTATGTGAAAACACTATAGTCATCATCTATGATCATAACATCATCATCAAGAACTGAATGATCTTTCCACAAGATCCCTCAATATATCAACCATGTATCATCACTAGGGAGCATCAACCATGATAATCAACATATGTGAGTATCAACATATCATCATAGGGTAAGAATTCATCATCATTATGTGACTAAGTAAGCCATGTCTCCGAATATTTATGTTGTTAAATAGCTATGTCTTCATGAGACCTGAAAAACTCCATTCTCTTGGCCAACCAACAATATTTATCAATATGCAACTTAAGTAATCATCCATGTATCCAACATAATGTGTATCCATCAAATATGTATCTAGAAAACCATGAGCACATGGTCATTTGTCAAGCTTTCTTGATATCATCAACAACAACAATCCTCAACGATGTGAGAACTAAGAATTATAGAAATCCTGCATCATAACTACACCATATGAATTTTATGCATCTTTGAAGGCATGATGGCACCATCATAAAAGAAATGAGTGGCTCATCATCAAATAATGAAGTTGTGTACTCAAGATTTGTACTTCTCCTTGTCCTTATGAAGATCACCATGTAAGAAATATATATGTACTATATGCATCATCAAAAAGTCATCCACAATCATCCATAAACCTCATCTAAATAACAACTATGTAACCCCAAGCAATACAAGTATCATCTGATATTTCATCATGGGCCACTCATAACTGGAACATAGCATGATGTATCATTTAAACACTTCATAAGCATAATCACCATTGATAAGAATCATTAGGTACCAAAGACTTCTAAACATAATGCCAACAATGCATTATTATAAGCATATACTTCCCCTGTACCTGTGCCAATTGTTCATTGTCAGATCCGATCATTGCAAATATCAGTGAGAATCATTAAGGCATCATCATAAATCAGATATAAATAAACTTTTTAATAGCTTATGAGGGCCAACACATTTCCACATATCATCAACATATTGTAAGCATCATCAAACATAGCAGATAATTGACTGAACCATATCAGACCCTTTTTCATGAGTCTGTCCCACTACTTTTTCCTCAAACCAAGATATACGCGACTGTGCAGCTTCACACTCATGTATATATGTGACTTGTCTTCATGAAACTTGCATATGAGATTTAGAACACTGAAGTTTCACACTTTCAGCTCCCCCTGAGTCTGTTATGTCTGTACACTATGCCATGCCACATTTTTCTGACTGTACTTCCTTCTTCCATATCTTCGAGTGTGATGATGTTTTCTCCTTTTGGTATGGTGCTCGAAATTTTCTCCTGCATTCCTTTGCTATATGTCCAAACTTGTTACATGCATAACATCTTACATGTTTCATATTCCTTCTATAGTAGTCAATGGCTTTGTGACCAAACATATTTCAAGAAAAACAATATCCCTTGAAGTACCTAGAATCTGATGATATTTTTGTGTGATGGTTATTAGCTTGAACCATTCTACTTCTGCATCTTGCTACAACATGTCCAAAATTGTGACATATAAAACATTCAACATTATTCATCAGAGGAAAGAACCGATGATCACTTCCATAGTTAGGAGTAAATGGTTTTCTTTGAAGACTCTCTTTCCTTGGTTGTTGATGGGGTTGACCTCTTATCTCCTTGTTGAGAATTTCAGATTTTGCATTAGAGTTCTTTGCTTCAGTTTGTGAGCTAGATTCTTCTTTAACAATTTCATGAAAACCAAGACCATATTTGATGGTATGAGTCCTTTGACTACTAAGAATATCATCAAAAATATTAGTACTATCTTGAAATCGTAAAATTTTATCCTTTTCTTCTAATTTACCTTTTAGCATATTTACCTCAACCTGATATTGCTCTTCCTTTTCAAGATATTGCTTCTTCATGATTTCTTCAGCTTTTCTTCCTTCTTCGACTTGTCGCCTTAATTCGAGAACTTCGTTTTCTTGTTCTTCAAATGCTTGGAGTAGTTCTTCATTCTGCTTATTTGATTTTTCAAGATCTTCTTTTAGAGAGAGGATCTTAGCTTCAAGACTTCCATAGTAACTAGATCTATCTTTAAGTTTCTTGATAGTTGTACTCTTTTCACTTACTTCATTTCTTAATGATGTCAGCTCATCCTACAACTTTTGACATTGATCTTCCTTTTCCTTGTACTGCTTCCTTACCTTGTTTTTTTCCTCCAATTGATATTTTAATCTGGTAACTTCTTCTTTGTAGGAACATTCCCTTTTATCAATTAGATATTCTTGATCTCTAATTATATCTGTGAGCCTTTTAAATTCAAGCTCTATTTGATTTCTTTCTTTTTCACCCAAAAGAGAAAATTCAGTTGTTTTTCTATCACTTTCATTATCTTCAAATGAACAGATAAATGTATCACCAAAGGACAACAAATTCATACCTGATAATTCTTTTGCTTGTTCATGTTCATTCTGAGGTGATTCTGAATCTGACGAGTTGCTTCCACATAATCCCTAGTTGTCTCTCCCACTGTCATAGTTCCTTTGAGATGCCTTCTTCTTTTGAGGTGTTTTATTCTTTAGCTTCTTTCCCATTGTTTCTACAGATCTCCTTCAAGCAATCAAGCTTCTGCCAAAGGACCTGCTCTGATACCAATTGTTAGAAATAATACTGAGGGGGGGGGGTGAATCAATATTTACAAATAAATTACTTTTTCGTTTCCATAATCAGATTTATATACGCTACTTCAGTGAAGGGAACTTGCATGTGCACACAATTGTTCTTAAGGCAACCAGCGTATATCTAGTGAGCTTATGATTCAATTAATTCATCATATGTTGATATTTAATCAGTGCATCAATACTTTATTAAACATTAAATAGTAACCATGTGCAATAATAATAGAATAAACCATCAGACATAAGAAACACACATGAACACCAAGATTTAAGGTGGAAACCCAATGTGGTTGAAAACCACCTGCTACTGTTGTCTCTGTCTTCTTTTAATAATAATAAAATCTATTTACAACATTGTACTAGTGCATACTCATACCAGTACGCAAGCACACACTTGCAGAAGGCTACAACCTTCTCTCGTTCTCCAGCTTCCACTGGAAGGGAGTTACAACCCCCTAGCTCTTCTACTAGCCAATCTATTACTAGTACGTAGGCACCAACCTACAGAAGGCTCCAACCTTCACTCGTTTTCCAGCTGCTTCTGGAAGGGAGATCCAACCCCTTGGCTCTTGTACTAGAAGATATGTTTACCAGTACGTAGGTGCCAACCTATAGAAGGATACGACCTTCTCTCTTTCTCCAGGGACCACTTTTCAAAAATTTTTAGACTGGATACTCCTGGTACACAACACCACAATCTGAAGGCCACGTTTCATCAAATTTTCATATTGGACCCATCAACAACATTGAATCTCAAAATTAATCACCACTACAATACAACAATCAAAAACATCTGCATCAACCAACATTCATTTAATCTCAACAATCAGATCACTGACACCAGAACACTGTGTTGAACCCAGAAACCTGCATCATCATTCAGAACTAGTTGTAACCTCAAAAACCATGCATCAGAGTGTATACGCTACTTGGCTAAATCCAAACTGCGTGTATACGCTACTTCTGTTAATCAAACCTAAGTATACCTTTAAAACTACTGTAAACATAAAAGTTTGAATCAAGTCTGTACCAACCAACAATATATTGAATATCTACTGCCAACTTACAGAGCTTTACACAGGCAGCGACAGAGATCACTTCTTCTCACTTATATAATGAATCAATCAAATACTAGCTTCCTTATGCATTCAGTTTTACATTCAGATCTAAGAAGACTTCATTGACAAACAACAGTAAAACAACATATTTTGATCATATAGATTAGTTAGATCTCAAAAAAAAAAAAAAAAAAAAAAAACAACAACTTTTCTTTTGTATATGCTATTTTGAAGAGTATAACCTGCATGTACACACACTTTTTGAAGAGACGAACCAGCGTACATATCTTTGAATATCAACTCATAACTTTGTTGCACTTCTGACCTTCAGACAAACCCAGATCACGACATTTAAAGAATAAAATAAGTGTACACAGTTAGATCTAGCCCAACCAATATCAGATCATCCAATAATAAGTCACTTCATGTCTCATGATCTTGATCCAACATTGAATTCAAGGTGCACAAAGTAGATCAAATCACAAACATAGCCCCTACAACATAAAATATACTTCAGATAGAAGTATTCCTTAGAAACCCATGCACTTGCATACCTTGGCCTAATGATCTTCTCCTCCTTATATAGTTTTAGGCCTTTCTCAATACCTTGGACCAACACCACTTAGGACCAATACCTTGGACCAAATACCTAGGGTCAATACCTTAAACCAAAACCTTGGTTTTCCAACATGTACGTGATTTTCCTTCTGTGAAAGTGCGTGTATACATATACGCTCCTTTTGTTCTATTAACCCGCATGTATACGTTGCTTGGACAAGGTGAACCAGGGTATACCTCACTTTCTTTAATTTCTGGAGTCTGATCTCTAATCCTTTGATGTTCACCTTTTGCACTGTGAGCTATCATCTGTGTGAGTTACCATCAAGGACAACACTTGTATCATAATTCCAAAAGACTTAGCTATTGGAGGTGGTGGAGACTCAGTAGTGACCTATTATGTGTTAGGCATCAGGTTGAAATCTTGATTCTGCAGCTTAGGTTCTGCCTTTGTGTCATCGATCTCTATCAAATTTTCAATCTATTGAGCAAGCTCCTAATCCTGCATTTATTTGCCCTCCTCCTCTGCTGGTTGTTAGTTCTTTTCTTTCTCTTCAACTTGTTTCCACATTGTTTCTTCTGTGATTGTGCATTTCCTTTCTTCTTCTTCCTGCTTCTGCTTCTCTTCTTCCAATCTTCTTTGTTGATCTTTTCTCTACATCCTTTGTTTCCTCATTGCCTTAATTGCTAAAGCTGCTTTCATAACAGTTGGATCTGCTTTCATCTTGTGGCTTCTTTCTAACCCTAGACTATGAGCAACCTTTCCCTTTCCCTTATCATGCATGTGGTTGATCCATTCTTCTAGCACTACTTCTCAAGTTGTTGCCTTTTGTTGAGTGACCTGTGAAGTTCCTAAAAAATTTACGAGCTCGCAGGTTTTGGAGGCATTATAGCAATTCTTCCATGAATCCTCCTCCTACTAGTGAAATTTCCCACTGAGCCACTGGAAGTGAATTCTCTCACTCTGGTTTTTGAAAATACTACGGGGATTGTATGGATTAAATCCTTGAGTACTGAATGCAAACTTTTCTATCGCCTTTCCTTCTGTATCTATGAATTTCAAGTTCTTTATCTTATACAATCCAATTTTCATAGGAAGAGTTGGCCAAGGTGCTTTCTTCTTCCTAAGAAAAGTAGTTGATATCCCTATGGTGAGATGATATGACACTTCTTACATGATGATATTTTCAGTGGCATATTTTGGAAAAACATTCAATGGGTTCTCTTCACCAAACACTCTAAGGAATGTTCCATCCAGTGAGGCAAACCAATATGCGATCTCTGATATTTCCTCCATTCTACAGGTGACGTGAAAGGTGGTTCTCCCTCAAATATCATCTTGTATAGCGGAATGAGGAAGTTTTTATACACAAACTCACCTCCTCATCAACTTAGAGGAGAAGGACACTTCGACTAAAATAAAACACTAGGTTATGGGCCCATTTTCTAGGGTAATGCACCCCAGAAATATAAAAAAGGAGTTATAATGCCCCTCATGACCCATCAAAGTGCGTTAATCCCTAGGTTAACACTCTATATTTCCTAAAGGGTAGTGTTACTGGATATTTATGAGATTACGGAGGTCAAAGTCCGAGTTGACTGTCTGACACTCTGATTCTCAATCAAATGTCAGCTCGAAAAGAAGTAAACATCTGCCTCAGTCCTAACTAAGGATATTTCTATTTCTAATAGATCTTCATGGAAGGGAAAGAGAAATAAAACTAGAAAACATCCAAGCATTTGAATAATTGGAACTCATAAAAAAATTGGCAAGGAGAGAGCCTCTCCTCATCTATAAATTAGAGGGTTGGCCATTGTAACAATGGTCAATCTAAATATTGAGACAAGTATTATTATGTTGTCGAAGAGTTGAGAAAGAGAGAGGGAAATGAGCCAAGGAACTAAGGAAAGGCTTGATTTAGCAACCATGGTTGTAATCATTATTCTCTCATATGATAATATAGATCTTCTCATGTTATGACTACTTAATGATGTTGAGACTTCTTTTCTATATATGTTGATGTGAATTCGATATTGATTGTTATCCTAGATGCATCCTAGCTTTATATATTCCTATATGTTAATGCTTAATCGTCAAGATGTATATGTTGTAAAGGTTACGTCTTGTCTTGTTTATGTGCAGGTTCTCCTCTAGGAGCGGGTGAAGTGGCCCTCACTTTGCCACACTGAGAACTCTAGCGAAACTACACTATAGATTGAGAGGTAACTCTTCTCTTTTACTTTGTCTATTATAAATTAACATGAATATGTGCATCGATATATGAACAATTACAGGTCACCTAATTCTGTGTGCATTAGGTCCCAAGAGACTCGAGAGGGTTTTTCTGTCTACAACCACCCGAGCATTAATCCCTACAACAGAATTTGCGACTTCACTAGGGAACGCTCTTAGTTCTCTTCTTTTCTCTCCTTGTTCCTAGATATTTCTTTCTCTCCTGGACTTCCTTCTCTTTTGGATTTATATTTTGATCACCTTGTGTGCTTCCTGACCTCTCCTGCTACTCACATCTTCTGATCAGAACCTGACTAGACCCTTTTTTCACCTTGTTTTTCTGTAACACCCTTCCTTGTGTAATCCAGAGCATTATAATGCTCCCCATTGTCTGACACAGAGCATTAGTCCCATTGCTAATGCGCTTCTTCTCCTTCTTAGGAGCATTATTGAATCAATATCTTGACATCCACCTAGTTCCATGGATTCTTGGATTGATAGGTTGCTTGTGGTTTGACTTTGGGATTTGAAACTATGAAGTTTGGTTGGTTGGCTACTTGCATGGTCATTTTCTATTTTTAGAGAATAACTTAATTGCATTTTATTTTCAGAAAAGAAATGTAAAAACCCTAGTGAAAATTTCATGTAATAAAATTTAATAAAGGCAAAATAAGACCATGGTTAAGGGACACTTATCCCAAGTTGAATGTTGGGCAAAGATATCCTAGTGGGCATCACTAGACGTGTGTTTTAGCTAAGGAAAATTGGAAAAGGATAAGGCAAAGGCATTAAAAGGAAAAAAAGCATTTTGGCACATTTATTAATGAAAATAAAGGAAAATAGGAGAAAATAAAGATGAAAGGTCATAAGTTGCATGTGAGGAGGAAAATGAATGAAAATAATGGAAAATGAAGAAATTAGAGACCTCATTAATAAAAATGATTTTGAAGATCAATGGGAAAGATTTTGCTAACCTTTTGTTAGTTAAAGTTTTGATCTCTCTCATTAATCTCTCTCTCTCTTTCACTCCTGGTCAATTGTATTTTTCTTAGAGCACTCTAGCTTTGGATCAAGGAAGGAAAAGAAAACAAAGGGAAAGAAAGGAAGGAAAGGATCAAGGAATAAGAGAAGGATCAAGCAACTTCAATAGGAAGACTTGCAGGTAACCTTTTGCATGTGTGATTTCCTAACTGGTTTGGACATGCATGGCTTTGCATGTTGGTGTATGGTTCTCTTTCTATTGGTGGCATAGTTTTACCAGGTTATGATAGTGGTTTTCAGCCTAGCCTTGCTTTTTACTGGATGCCATGTTGTTGGGATGTTTATTTTGGTTTTGAGATTTGGTTTTCCAGATGGATTTTAGAATCCGGGGCAGAGGTAGTCTTAAGGTTCATTCCCAAAGGCCTAGGAATCCCTTAACCAATTTTGGTGGGATACACAGTAAATCGTGAGGGAGAAGGCTTGGTTTAGGGCCTAGTGATCCAAGTTTGCATTGCAGTAAAGCCTAAGAGACTGGTATTGGTTTAGGGCCTAGTGATCCGGGATTGGATTGCAGTAAAGCCTGAGAGATAAGGAGACGAAAAATTCCTCAAGGATATTGATGGATTCTAGATGGAATTCCAAGTTCGGTTCAATTGTGATTGGAGCACTGGTTTTGGTGTGATCATGGTTTTTTGGCAATGGAGGTGGTTTAACCTTTGGATTCCCTTGGTTTTCGTTGGATTGGTTTTTATATGAGATCCTACATTCATGCTTGGAATATGGCACAGGGGTGACTGGATGAAAGAGAGATTTGGTTGAGCCATGTTTATGGTCGGGTGATACGTGGAAGTCCCGAACTTGCTCATATTTTCCTATAATTAATAAAAGCTAAGTTCTCTTACTTTTGTAATTGTTTATATGTGGATTTAATGGTTGTCATATCTCTAATATTTATATGGTTTAATTCTAGTTATAATCATGGTCATGTGAACCAGTCATGTCATGGTTATTTCATATATTTACTTGTAATTGTTAAATGGATGGATGCAAGACCTAATTGATGGTATGATAGTTCAATGGAGAAGGAGGTGATCCTTCTGGTTATGTTTCATAAGTTCTTTCAGTCATTTATGCTCTATCTTGTATCTTAGACATGTAGGTTGCATTGATGCCAAGTGTTTCACAGAATTTCAGTCTTGGTTGGGTATGCTTAGGCGTAGACCTGAGGTTGATTTTAATTTATTAGCATGTTTATCATGTATTTTATGGATTCTAAATGTTGTAGCAAGTTCTGGGTAGAGGCTAGGATTCTAGGCTAAAAAAGTGGCTCAAATCTCAAGGTCGATGGCACAGGTTTGTTGAGAAAATTCCACAGTCGCTAGCATGGAGGCCTATGAGAGCAACTTTGAGTTGTTGGTCGTTGTCTTGCCTATAGCATGAGAGCGACTTTGGGTTAAAAGGATTAAATCATCAGTGGCACTCAAGGACAGGCTGTCTAAATGGCTGACATGTCTCCTGAGGGTGTTTTGTTGATGTGGATGGATTTGTTTGATATGTTATATTGATTCCATTTCCTTAATGTCACCTAGGAAATTGAATCCCTTAGTAACCTCTCTCATCACATGTTTTCCCAACTGGTTGGTTGCTTGGGTGGATCAGGGAGGAGGGGGTGTTACATATTGGTATCAGAGCATGGTTTCACTCTCATTGGATAAAGATGCTTGGTCATACATGCATGTCAGTTGCATGTGTGTCTCTTACTTGTGCATTCCATGTGCTTGTCACCATTGCATCATGTTGATCATGATTGTAGTGAGGTTGTCATGAGGAGCTTGATGTGATTTTGTGGGATGCATCTTTGGAAGTTTATGACTAGTTTCATATGGTTATATGTCATTTACATGTTGATTATATGTCGCTTGAAAACATCCTTATATGTCAGGTGCATTTTTGAATGTTTTGATTACATGTATCAGTCTTGTAGGTTGATTACAAGAATTGAACACTTATGCTCGACTGCGTGCATTCATACATGTGTAGTTGATTAGAATTTCTTATGCATGTTGATAGTTGCATGTGGCAATGTGCGCAATGGAGAAATGGTTGTTGTTATGCATGTGTCACATTCATTTGATGATCTTGTAGACAAGGCATCCTCTCTGAATTATTCTAAGGTACTGTTGATGGTGTTGGACCCACCAATATCAGGGGATCTCCCCAATATGAAGTCCCAAGTAGACCTCACACCATTTGGTGTAGGAGTCCCATCTGGTACGATGGCCCAGTTCCCATTATCTTAAAGACTTGCCTCAACCCTTGCTTGTCAGCATAAGAGATTGGTTTGATTTGTCTTCAAGAAGTGAGGTTTGCGTGCTTGGTGAATGTATGTGTCACTTGTGTTAATGGTTCTTTCATTGTCGAGGGAGAGGGTGAAAGTGAGTTCCAGGTCGATTGGTAGCAGTCCTAATACTGCTAGGAACACACAAAATAACAAGACATGCACAGCTTCCAGAGGAGCAGTCCACACAGATGTGACAGTCACAACACATAAGATAAGATAACATGTACAATGCTCAATGGATCAGTCTGAACAAGTGTAATAGTTTTTACCGCAAGCTTCATGTGAAAGGTATGTTTTATGTCTTGGAGAGCAGTCTACATGGGTGAGACAACATTAACAGCATATACAACACATTTCCATTAATATATTATGCATTACAAGAAATGAAATAGTTCATATGTAGAACACAGGTTAAAGAAACATGCATAGCATGTGTTAAAGATCAGTCTTACAACAGATACAATACATGTGTGAAAATGCACTGCCTGTTAACAGGCTTATGAATTAAGTGAAAGTTCCAAGACACATCATTACACCATACATCACTAACCCCAAGTGCGGAGCGTTGGAGCCACTACTTACTCCTCAACGAAAAGATTACAAACTCTCTTGGCTATGTGGGAGGAGCTGAGGTGAAAATTCCATTGCATGTACAAATGAGGGGGTACTTATAGCCAAGGGTGGAAATGACCCTTGTGGTTGTTCAACTACCCTCATGACCATTTGGCTTCCATGACTTTTCAACTTACTTGGATCTTTTTTCAACAAGTGGGTCTCTTGGACTTCCATGTTACATCACATTGATTGACAACATAGCCCATAGTGGAGATGTGGGCGACATGACTCATGACATGACTTGACATGACAGTGATGGTACATTCATGTTGTTGCTAGAATGCATGTCAAGCTACATTGCTGTTGGGGGATGGATGTCTTCATGGTGTATCATAGCTTCACCTCCACATGGTGAAGTGCACAGAGTCTTCGATGGTCCTTGGTTCGCTTGATGAAGCTTTAGCATGTTGTTCCTTGCTTGCATGCTGGAAGGCTTGACAGGCTCATCTGTTCGCAAAGGTGCATGTTCGTCGCATTCATCCACTTTGCATGCTTTGTTCATTTTTTCATTGGTGAACCTATATTTCTGCATGTGCTCCCTTTGTTCATCCCATTCATCATATTTCCATGTTTTTTAGTGTACCCATACCTTCAGTCACTCATGACGAGACGACATCAAATCCAAAACCTCCTATTCTACCATGGCACATGATCATTTCATATGCAGGTGACTGGGAGAGGTGGTAAGGTTGTGAAGTAGGATGATGGCTCTGGGCACTGCTAATGAAAACTGGGCAAGAGTCATTAAGTGAGGGAGACGGGCAATCTGAGTCGATAGTGACTTCTTGTGAGGTTTGGCTCAACTAGGAGGAAAAATTACCCAAATTTTGGGAAGGATAGTCTGGGTTACAAGAAGGAAATTTAGGCATGCTCTGTGCATTTTTCAGAATGAACGGGCATTGGGGGCTGGATAGCCAGATTTGTGCAATTTTCTAGAGCAATGGGTTGGGCTGCATCAAGGGTCAGCAGGCATAAATTGCGCAGTGTTTAGGAGGAACTACCCGGGAGACTGGCAGCCAAAACTACCCAATTCCCAAAGGGGACTGGTAGTTGGTTGTTGGGGTCATTAGAAGCCAAAACTGAAAAATTTCCACAGGGAACTGGTAATTGGCTGCTTAGTCACTGGCAGTAGAAACTATGCAATTCCTAGAGGGAACTCATAGTCTTCTACTCAGTCATTGGCAGTAGAAACTACGCAATTCCTGGAGGGAACTAGCAATCTGCTGCTAGGAGCTGCTGGCAGGGAAATTGCTCTAAAGATGGGAAGTTAGCTTGTTGATCATCTCTGCACAATTTTTGAGCTAGGCAGACTGCTGGACAACAAAATTCCTACTCATGAAAACTACACAATTTCTTGGATGAGTAGGCAGTCGACTATCTAGATGATTAACTGGGAAAATGACACAATTTTCTAAAGGAGACAGGGACGGGCACTTGCTGTCTATCTGACCTGTCTGCACAATTTCCTCAATCAGTTTAGTGAGTGAGGTCAATGGCCTCAATATAGTTTTTGAAGGGAGTTAGTCCCAGGGTGACTGTCAAGTCTGACTGTCTAGGTGGTTAGCATGGAAGTTGATTAAAGTGCTTGTAGGTAGTGCATCTTGAAAAGAATAGCTTGGTGCTTCTGTGCTATTATGGTCAACATTTGATCGAGTCAATGGCAGGGTGATGATCGGGCTGTTAGAGGGGAGTCTGTTAGTCATAACTTCAGCAAAAATGACTAAGTGTGTAAACGATCAAAAGATGCATAGTTGATCATGCAAACACACACTCACATGACTCGATAATGAAATGACTCAAACCATCTAGAACACATGTTCAACATGACTGACCGATGGTGCAAGTGACAAGCGCGGCACTCATGATTGATTTTTCATTGATCGAGATGACGCTTCTGTGAAAATGAACGTGACTCCCCATGTGAGTGCAACATATGCTTTCATAGCAAACACAACAAGCACATATGAAGCAAAGACTTTGAGCATAACCAAAACATGGTCGCCAACATGATTTAGACACCAGCATGCAAAAACTTGAATGAAATGAACAAGCAAGGTGGATGAAAGGACTCACACGAGCCCACGGAGTGAACCCGCGTGTGTGCAATCATCAAGTGAAACTCTCAAGGGAGGCTCCGAAATTGGTGCAAGCCAAAATTTTGGAGGGTTGTTGTAGCTGCTACAACAGGTACATTGGTTTATTGTGATTTGGTTTAACTAACATAGTATGCCTTGCAGGAAAGAGATTAGATGGCTACCAATGTGGTAAACTACAGAGAATATTCATATGCATCAGATGGGAACCGTGGTGTGGGGCACTCTTCTAACTTTGCAGACACATTGAGAAGTCTGAAGGAAGAAATAAAGAATTGCAAAGAAACAATGACAAAATCATGCAGGTGCAAGAGAAACAAGTAGAGTTGAATGTGATACTACTTCAGAGTTTTTCAGATTTGCATCGACAGGACCACTCTGGATTAGCCATGGACATGAGGACAGGACTAATGGGGCATATGGTAGTAGGTCTCCTAGTATATACAGATTGGATAGATCTGACGCGATCAGAGATGACAGGCTATTGGACACTCTGGATAGGAGAGGTGATTGACACATGTACTATTCTAGTTTTGGTTTTGATAGACATCATGATCATCATCGTCATCATCCTTACAAGAGGAGTGATAGGGGATACTTTCTGAATGAGTTTAAGAAGAAAAATAAACCTAACTTTGATGGAGATATGAAGAATTCATGGGATACAGAAGCATGGTTTCTTGGTATGAATAAATTCTTCTCATTACATGATTATTCGGAAAACCTGAAAGCAAAGATAGCCACTTTCAGTCTCAAAGGTAAAGTAGGTATTTGGTGGGAACATGTGAATAATGTCAAAGGTATACATGAGTATTATTTGATTTGGCATGCATTTGAAAGGCTCTTCAAGAAGAATTACTTTTCTGAGAGGTACTATGATGACAGATCTATGTTGTTTTATGAGTTGTGGATGGGTTCTATGACAGATATGTGCCTTGCCTCAGGGAGGATAAGGCCAAGGTTCAGAGATTCATCCATGGAATTCCATTTGCATATAGATACTGGATTTAGTTTGATGAGCCTAGGTTGCTGGAGGAGACCATGCAAAATTTGAAGCATTGTTATAAGCATTTGAAGTGAAAAGTTGAGCCCAAGCATGACTTGAAAAGAACTGAGAAAGCTACATGAAAATGGCCACTAAAGAGAGGAAGACCTCAAGATGAAAGTGAGAAATAAAATGTAGTTCCTTACAAGAGATTCAATACAACTGAGAAGGGATGTAGAGAGAAGAAGGCTAGAGGCAGTGGTAGGGAACTATTGCAGTGTTGGATATGTGGTCGGGATCATCATAAGAGGGATTGTTTGCAGTATCAAAGTGCTGGTAGATCCCAGATATACAGTGCTCAGGAGGCACATACATTTGGTGATGTTGGTCATAGCATTCCTTGGATATATGTAGTCATGGACAGCAAGCAAGAGGATCATCAGGCATTGATCATTGAGATGGATGGTGTTGGTACCATTCTATGACCCTTTTTCCCTCCCAAAACATGACCATTTCCTACCTCTTCTCATCATTTATTCCTCAAATGCCTTGGAAATTAATTAATTAATAGTTTTATAGTTGTTGAATTGCATTTAAATTGATTTATGGGTTTTGTGTTAATAAATTAGGATTTTTGGCCTAAATCACTACAGGAAGTCCCAACAACCTGTAAATGGCTTATAGTTTGACATGTGGCATGACAGCCAGGTCAGAGCGAAAGGTATGGGAAAAAAGAGGAATGTCCAAGCATGGACAAGCACCTATCCCGCAGCGGAAATATCCCTCCTGTATGCACGGTCAACGCCTAGTCAACTATGGCATGTTGGCACAAAGGCAGCAACAGCACTCAGTTACAGCCCATTCGATTTTTAAGTTGTTTCCTAGTTTTTATATGCATAAGATAGGATAGGAACATCTCTGCGTTTTTACAAAAGCAACAACAGCCACCCATGGATAAACATCCATTTTTCAAAGGATGTAATGTATGTAATTAAAAGGCCGAACCGGGTTATATGTTCGTTTACCTACCTACCTACCTTTTGGATATTGCAGACTGTTACATTTTACATATACATTCATTGTCGCTTCAGAACAGAGCTTTTGGTTTTATATAAGATTGCATTACAATCTCTGTGCATTGCTTAATACTGTGATCATGGTGTGACTATCTCGGTGTGCCAAAGACGCGGACGGGCCCTGCGTGCATGGTATACCGACATTTCAATTACGTTTGCATTGTATTTGCATTGTGATTTTAATTTCATTTTACAGTCAAGCGTTTGAATGGTATTTGGTATCGATTTATATGCTCATAGGGTTGATTGATGCTTACGTTGTGTTTATGAATGCGTTGTTAGATGTTTGTGCATGTGTTTGAACAAACCTTCATCTAGATTGTGAATTACATCCGGTAAAGGATTCGATCCAGGGTTGCTTGTAAATCATTGATATGGACGATGCTTATGGTTTTTACTTTGCATGCTTACATTAAATATTCATGACTGTTTAGTGACATTGAACAGGGGTTTCATGTTGGTGTCTCTGTAAGGAGACCGAAGCCTTTAAATCTAGTGATACACAGCATGTTATGGATTGCGTTTTAGTTGTTAATGGCATATGGTTTGATACTTAGTTAAAGATTTCATTGATAGTTTAACATTAGATTTAATCTCAGCACTGTACTTAGGAATCATAGGTCTAAAATAGATCCTTTATGCTTATATATTTTAGGCACACATCTCTAAGTATACGCACCCTGGTTGATAATAAATTTAGACCAATCTAGCACCCTAGATAGGACACTACATTTTGGCACCGCTACCGGGGAGGCGTACTTAAAGGATTGAAAAAATTTAATAGACAAAAAAAAAATCAACAAATATTTAGTCAAAAGTCATGTTCATTTATGCCTAGGTTTAGAGACAATCAGGGTATATTCAGAAGAACCCCCCACCATTCAAAAACTAACCCATCATCATCAGGAGCAGACTCTGTAAAGAATTCAACACCAGCTGAGGAAAATTTCATTCAAGCATTAGAGGATAAACAAAAATCAGGACAGAGACTTACTCTCGTTGAAAGGCAAACTTTATACATACATAAGTCTCAGAAGAGGGACTTTCATAGGTCTACCACACAAGGAGAAAGTAGCGCAGTGATTCAATACACTCCAGAGATTGAACACTCTCCAAACACTGAACACTCTTACCTTAATCGCCTCTTTGAAGGAAGTGACTCTGATACAGAGAAATCTACTAAGATGGCTGAGGAAGGAGATGGGTCAGCACCACACCAAAGACAGAGAGATGAGGAAGAGTCCACTTTTCCTTTTCCCATACAAGAACCACAGGAAGATCATGAGATCAAAATGAAAAATATCCCACCATCAGTGCTACCTAATTTCTATGGTATGGCTTCAAAAGATCCGGACTCATTCTTGTTCGAATTTGACATTGTATGTCGAACATACGGCTATACTGATGATGCCCATAGGCTCAGACTTTTTCCAGCCACACTAAAAGCATCAGCCTTGAGATGGTTCATGGGGCTTGGTGAGCAT